>WJFB01001199.1:0-35743 GCA_009870185.1 Pygmarrhopalites habei
TGGGGAATTCGGGGGAAAGATAATTTTGACCATGATAACTTTCTTTTCAAAAAACGAAATTAAACACAAAGTACACATTGGTTCTTTTCCTACATTTTGTGACCGGGCTGGTCACAATCGACTTCCGGATCCCAGAGATATTCATTTCCAAAGAGGTCTGAAATCAAACGATAAATCCTGTAGATACAGATACACAAAGCTAAAGAGAGAGAGAGAGAGAGTAAAGTGTACGAGCCTTATTTTTGCCTTTTGCTACATTTTTTTGCGGCTGTCTACAACTTTACCCACTACCTCCGTCTCTCTCTCTCTTTCTCTTACAGATATAAAAGAGCTACGCCTCTGAGACAGAGTGAAAGGGAGAGAGAGGGGGAGAGAGTATAGTGAGGAGCAGACATAGGAACCAGACACTATAGCTGTACATGTAGCAATCGGACTTGCCCTCCCGTATGTACGTCCTCGTACTCTCTCTCTCTCTTTCTCTCACACACAGACACACATACAGGGAAGAGAGAGTGAACGGTCGTTGAAGAGGGCAATCCCTGAGCCCATCTCACATCTCTCCTACATGCTCCGGCTGACAATTCGGCAAACGTATGGATCTCCGGTACACACACACACACGTACTAGTATACACAGCCACACAGCCTGTGTATGCAACTGCACAAGTCGCGAAAGGGCCTACTTTAACACACATAATACACACACACATACTCACTCAGACAGCCAAATAGCCTCGTATTAGACGCAGTGCATCGATTTGAAATGCGGAGGTCTTGAACGTAAATTTTGGAGGATCTAGAATCTTTTCTTCTATGTCTTTGGCCTCGGAGATTCAATGGGAATTCCGGCGGCCGTACACCCCTCCACTTTCGTACATGTATATTTACTGGATTTTGAGCCAAATAGACGACATATGAGGCTTTAGAACACCCCCTCCACCTCCTCTCCCTAAAAATGGAATGTATTATCTCCTTTATACTCCTCTCTACCTTTACTCTTACCTGAGTCTGGCGGCGGCTCGCATTGACAATTGTCCTTCTCTTCCCAGGTTAAGCCGGGGTCAGACTCACTCTCTTAGACACTGAAGAGATGCTGGAAAAATGAATGGATGTACATAAGTTGACACAGTGTGAGTGTGTATGAGGAGAAGAGAGAGGGGGTGCAGGAATTTTTTCTAGGAAAGGATGAGAGGAGGAAAGTGAAAAAATAGAGAGAGGAGGAGGAAAGGTGCCTCAGGAAGATAAGAATTTTTTTTTCTTTCTTTCTTACAAACTCCACATTCCTTCTTTCGTCTTCTTGGGAAGGTCAGGGACTTTGGCTTTATTTTGCCGACTTTGGCTTGACCATGTAGCCATCACGTGGAATTTCTCTCTCTTTCTCTTTCCCAGTGTGCTTGTGCTTGGATGTGTGTGTCTGTGTTTTCTCTTAGGTGGTCGGCTTCTTCTTTTTAACATTTTCCATTTTACTGCTCTCTCAGTCAACCCCAGACACACACACAGAGGGAGAGAGAGAGAGACAGAAAAAAAGTGAATTTAAAATAGCTTTTTTTCAAAGGGAACCTACCCCAATCCTCCAGTCCCTCCTTCAACTCCTACATTGGAGTAGTCTAGTGTGTCCTTTAAATATTTCATGTGTGAAATGAATGTAAAATGCAAAGAGTGACACATATCATGGCCTCCACCATTTTTTTGCACATCTTCAGATCGTTCAAGATCAACTTGGAGACTCTTAAGATTCAAGAGTCCTCCTCCTCCTCCTCCTCTCACCCTTTTCCCTCTCCAAGAAAATGTCTGAAAGTAGTCCTCCTCCTTGTACATATTTGCTATGAGAAAGCTCCAGGCATTCGCCTTTTCTCCTCACCTCTCAAGATAGCGAAATGTCTTTACTATGAGTGTGTGTGTACTGTATATATAATGTATGGTTCTAACCTCCTAGCTTCCCATCAATGGGAAACGCATGCATTTTGATGACTTGCGTCTTCTCCTTCTTCTTCTTGTACACTTTTTGGTTATGAATTTTGTACACGACCAAAAAAATCCAGGAACGAAACGTCTTCTTCTCCTTCAACTTGTCCCACCTCAACATCACTGGATTTCCCATGCTCTACTCTACGACTACACTACACACACGTACAAACACACACACAGACATGGAAGAGTATCGTTGTAACGTCGTAAAAAAATTCAAGACCAGCTCAACGTTCACAGACTCTCTCCGTCTCACTCTCTCAACTTCCATTACTTTGAGTCTTCAAAAAAGAGAGAGAGAAAGAAGAGAGAGGGAGAGAGCTAAAAAATTAACGACTAACTAGTAAAATGCTAGCAGAAAATAAATAGAGACTCCTGGGACGCTGTTGCAGATAGAGAGAGGAGAGAATAGCAAAAGAAATCATGAAAATAAAAATAAAAGCAGCATGCAGAATTCTTCCCCCTCGTCTTCTTCTTCTTCTTGTATTTTCCTTGAGCCTTAGTTTTTATGAGCCTCCCTTTTTATTTATTTTTTGGCCCTCTCCCTCCTCTCTCTTTCTTCACTGACACTTAAATTGTACACCCCAGAACCAAGAGTTGTGTGTGTTGGAGTATTGGCGAGTTATCTTTTTTGCGATTATTTTTGCAAAAGGTGCGGGGGAAAATTGAACGTTGCAATTTTAAAACTCAGTCCATCATCATCAAGCTGCTGGTGAAAATACAAGAGAGGCACACACATACACATACACACACACTAAGCGGAATCAGTTTGATGGTGCCATTGACTCTTGTTAGAAAGAGAGAGAGAGAGAGAGAGAGAAGTTTTTGGACGTTAAACTTTCCGCCATTTTTTCCCTCCTTCTACTTGTATTTCTGGGTAGAAAACAAATTTCATTTTGTCTTTTTATGTGTCCTCCTCCTATCCTCGGCCTCCTCCGAAAGTGAAGCAACGAGAATTGCCTTGTGGAAGGAGAAATAATAGGTTTTTATTTTGCTCCACTCTCTTTACACTGTGTTGTCTATGTATGTGTGTGTAATGTGTGTAGGGAGAGAGAGTGTGGGGAGGGTTACGAGTATTGACTGTAGAATTGAATTTGGCCTCAATTTTTACGGTGCGTTTATTTCCACAGAGTTTACATTACACAAGGAGAAGATGAGTTTCCCTTTCTCTCTCTCTCTCTCTCTCGCTTTCGCACTATTGGCACTATTTGTGAAATAACCAACGCATAAAATTTTTTACGTTCTCCTAGGTTAAGAGCAAAAAGAGACACACACATACATACACACACATAGAGAGAGAGAGTCGGAAGTGGAGCGTCATTACGTCGGATATTACGAATTATGACCTACCCAACGTCAAGAGTTACGACTGAGCAACGCCACGGCCAATGACTTTTCCTCATCTTTTTGAGGGCAAAAATGGGAATACGAATGTATGACACACACACACACTCACAAATGTGGGGTATATTCCGTACTTTGTGCGTTCCATCCTCCTCATCCTCCTCTTCCCCTCATTTCTGCAAATCATTTGAATTATTTATAATGGAAATAAGTCTCTACTCTTCCTTTACGAGGATTTTGCGAAAGAGGGCCGTTAAGACAAGGAATTAAAATTTGTTGAACAAGTTATGAAGCTGCGTATATTATTGTTATGTGCTTGTGCGTGTGTGTATGGTTGTGTGTATAGTGTATAGTGTTTTTTCTGTAAATATAGAAGAAGAATAAAATAGGATTATTGCTTTTCATCTTTTGTGACAGGGAGGAAAGCAATCCCTGTGCTACTCCCCCTGACAAATCTCTCATGTTTATTCTATTGCTCGTAAAAATAGAGTCATTTTCTCCAAATTTCTTTATCTCTTTTCTATCTCCCCCATTTTCATGGCTTTTCATCACCAAGAGGAAGAGAGGGAAAATGAGAGAAAATTAACTAAGGGTTATTCCCCTATTCCTCAAATTTGGATTCTCCATACATTCATACACACACACACTTCTGATCATTTTTTGTGCCTGTCCCATCCCGTACTAATTCCAAGTAGTGTCGAACGAGAATTTTGGGGGAAAACTCCTCAACATTTCACTCCGGGTGTACAATTAACATAAATACGGTATACATGTCCCCCATGAAAATCCTTGTCTCTCTCCCATTCAGTTCATCATCTCCAAACTTTGTACATTGTGTGTCCACGCACACACACGCATTGAGAATCATTTGCTGATTCATTGGATAGTAAAAACAGACCATATGTCACCCAAGAGTGTCTGTGGGGACATTTATAGAAAACGAGAGAGAGACCCTTTCAAAACTCAATTCAGAAAAAAAACTAACCCTCACACTTTAATGCAGTATTCCTCTCTCTCACAAACACACACACACAATTTTCTCCCTCCCTTTACATTCTCCCAAAAAATTATCTCAATTTTTTCACACACACACACAAGATACACACACCCGAATTATACATTGTATGAATGTATACCTAGAATTACACACAATAAATAGGGTAGGCCAATTGGGATGGAAGTGAGTAAGCCAATAGAATCGACAGTTGTTCATCACATAATGATGATTATTTTATTTCCCTGTCCATCCCCGTCCCAGCCTGTCACACACACACACACCAGTACATTGTACATGTAATAGATCAAAGGGGAAAAAACACTTTCTCTTCAATTTGCCTCTTAAGGGAATGTGTATTTTTATCCCAGAATTTTTTCCACTGACAAGACGATTCATGTCCCCATTTCCCTCTTTCTCTGTGTCGCGTTGACATTAAATAATTTAAACCTTGCAGAAACCCTCCATTTGTTTCATAATTAAGATAAAGGAAATGTGCACAACCTTCATAATAGAGAGTGAAAGACACACACACACACCCATTAGACAAGGTATGGAGCATGAAGAATGTATTTTCTTGCCGTATTTCTATCACAAACTTGATAACAACAAGAAAGGGAATGAAGAAATAAGGTAAGTAGGTCATGAGGCCATGCTAGTGTGTGTGTGGAGCTGGACAGATGGATTGCGCCATATCACTCACAGAATACATCAAGCACTGTGTGTGTGTGCAGTCAGTAATAGTAGGAGAGTGTAGTAGTAGTATAGCATGCAGCTGAGGTTGACCCAATTTTCTTTTTCTGCCAAACCCCCCACGCATATTAGCCTCCTCCTCTCTCCAGCGCAATACAGCAGTCATTTCCGTCGTTTGGCTAGGTTCACCTACATAGCCGCTGTGAGCTGTATAGCTAAAAGGTTAATTTTAGCAAAACCTTCGTAATGAACCAGACAGAAAAGGAGAAAGAGTCAGACAAAGACAGACAGAGAAAAGTCTTTAGTTTTATCCGGAGCAACCTTTAAACTGTTTACATGGTTAATTAGATGAATGGAGAAAGGAGAGGATCGGAATTAAATCAGGTAGAAAAAGGAGGACTACTTCACTTCCTCTCACTTTCCCTTTCTCTCTCTCTCTCTCTCTCTTGGCAAAACGTATCATCATCATCATTTATGGCCGATTAATTTCACAAGCCAAGATTTTCACTCCTCCTCCACCTTTCACCCCCCTTGCCCTTTCATTAAGCCCCAGCTTCATTAACTTTGAAATGTAGATGTGTGAATTGTAGAGAGAAAATTAACTCAACTTTCCAAACAGTAGCGATACTACGCGAGAATTTTACGCCCAGTCGAAACTAAGTCCAGGGTAAATATAGTATCCAAAGAATTTCAGTCTTGTTTTCTCCTTATTCACTAGCCCGCTCTTGTTCTTATGAGGCTTGAGTAAAAAATAATTATCCATTTTTGGGAGGATTTGAGCCCAAATCCCAATTCACATTGGATTTGGGTGGTTTTATTTAAGGAGAACTAAAATTAATATTTTTCACAATTAACATACGATGACTGCTAAAAGGGGGAGGAAAGGCCAAGAAAAGGATAAAATGTTGAGCTAGTATTAATATCTTCTTCAAAATTAGGTGTGACCTCACAAGTGCAGAGTACCCCACACAGACACAGACACACACTAGATATATATGGAGAAACGTTTTGTAAGATTATGTGGATCTGGACCCAGATAGAAGAAGATTCATTTCATTAATTAGAATCTCATTAATGAAATCCAGAGTGCAAATATTTTGCCAAAAAAAACTCACCCACACCTTCACACAGACACCGACACACACACATACACAAAAGTTTAAATGTGGAGCTCTTGGAAATTATTTAATTATGCGTGTGTGTGAATGTGTGTTAAGGAAAATTAAGGAAGGAAGAAAATGAGTTCATTACCAAATTGACTAAATTATACGTTCCCATTGCTCCAGTTCTGCAGTTCGTCGTACATACATGGAAATACATGATAGACCCACACACTTACTATCACACACACACTTGGGTTGGGATGGAAAGGTACAATTAGAGACGTGGAATTAAATGAGGGATATTAAGCAGAAGTCCTTGTCCCACAGCCCCATCGCATAACCATTCAGAATCCACAGTGAACCACCAAAACCTCCACATACACACTCAACTCTCACACCGTCCTATTTTGATGAGACACACACACAGTGTGTGTGTGTGGACTGGGTTGTTCTGAGTTGACTATAAAATGACATGGAATTACCTTGAGCATTGCATTGCATTTAAGCGGTCTCTTGGTTTTGGTTGAGGTTGAGGCTTCTGGCTTTGGCGTGAAAATCATGAAAGGCATGACGAAAAGCGGGTAACAGAGAGACACGCACTCATTCAGGCAATGTGGGCTGGAAAGTACGGTACAGTGCAGTACAGTACAGAAATGAGAGTGAGAGTGTCGGTATGTGTTCACTATTTGAGTGTGTAAGTAGTATGTAGTGTAGTGTTGTACGCAGTAAGTGCAGGGATGGCTATAAAATGATAGGAGATGCATACAAAACAATACATATCATATTAACCATATAAAGTTTCTCAAAATAGAACAAGCAATTAGTTGCCGCTCTAATTACTCCACTTGTAGGTACTTTTGGGTCGTGTAAAATTTCTCGGCTCCCCTCCCCGTCCCGACCCATCATTCCAACTTTCCTGGCATTCCCTCAGCTTCTCTCTTTCCCTTACTACACACACAACACTTCCAGACAGACAATGGGCAAAAAGTGTGGAGAGAGAGAAAGGAAGATACACAATCATCTGCTTGACAATTAATAAGCATCCCTATCCTTCTCATTGAAATCACCTCCTCCTCCTCCCTCTCCTCCATTGTGACGAGTCAGCATAGGTATTACACTTACACCACATGATTTGCATACTTTTGGTTGTGTAAACGAAACCATGGAAAATCCTCCAAGCTAATTGAAAACAGAATTAAAATATTTGCGCCCAAAATATCTCAACTTTTTTTACACACAGTCAGTCAGCCAGTCATGCAATCACACGAGTACACACACGCTCTGTGTGTGTACTCGTAGTAGCCTGTTTTTGTAACAAACACGTACACAACACGATTCGCAAACCAAATTTGCGAATGCAAAAAAGCGGCTTGAAAGAACAAAGGAGGGAGAGAGAGAAAGGAGAAAGGGGAAAACACCTTAGTTCTTCGCCGCACGGTTAGGTGAAGTGAGTGGAGTGAAAAGAAAGAAGAAAAATTGACCCCTCACAAACCGCCCGCACATGGAAAACAATGAGTTTCCCCGTCTCACAACAAGAATGATAAATTGTGTGTGTGTGTGGAAAAAGAGACCCAATTTTATATTTTCTTGTCAATGCCCCTCTTTCTTCATTATGACAAAGAGAGGGAAAAAGGAGAGAAATGTAGTGCGAGATGTGATATGAAAAAACCTCATATTTTATTTCTATACACTGCTTCACACACACACACAAAGTGAAAGCAACTCTTTTTGTGTCCAATATAGAACGTACAAGTCCACAATCTGTACAAGCTATTTACTTGATATTGATTTTGATTGTGGGAAGAAGGGAAAGAGAGAGAGTGTGTGTGTGAGGGAGGAAAGGAGGGTGGAATTTGGTTTTTTTCTCTTTGGTTGTTCTCTAGGTGGCCGAAGACTGGCCCTAGAGTCACCCAAATGAAAACCAAAGCCATGTAAACATCCCTGGATACAATATAATGATGCAAATAACACTAGGCTCTGGTGGTAGAGTGTGTGTTTGTGTGTGAGTGTGTGTGTGTGGTGGATAGTATGATTAGAGAATCGTACAACATAGTAGAATAGGGGCTTTGACTCACAACACGGAGGGAGGAGGGAGGGAGGGCAAAAAATGCACATGCACTCGTATAAAGCAGCATCAGAGGTTCAGGAGGAAGAGCAAGCAAGCAGTAGTAGGAGCATCAATGTAATAATATTATTATATGCCTTGGCTAATGCAGGAAGGAAGAGTTCGTTGATCCTTCCGCTTCCCTCCACCTTCTCCCATGTGGAGAGACTGAGATACTGAGTGAGAGAGACTTTTGCATTTTCACTCCCTCAACTCAACTCATCATCATCTCTCCTTTATCTCGCATGGTAAACCCACAGAAAAAAAATGTTTGGGGCTCAAATCTCACCGCCTCCTCCTTCTTTTTTGTGACGCAAAACACAGGAATTTCTGTGGAGAGTGTCGGGTCGAGAATTCTTTCTACATTTTTGAAAAAAGTTTCACACTGGATATTTTAAAAGGGGATTTGAAGTGGAGTTTTTTTAATTTTTTGTAAAATTTGGAATGACAACTTTTGAAAATCCAAGAATATGAACCTAAATCACTGAAAAATTTCAAATCTATTAAGAATTAAAAAGGACGCAGATGAAAAATTTGTCTTGGCTATGAATTAAAAGTCTCTAAGATGAAAAATTTTAGTGCAATTTTTTGATTGCTTTTACTCAATGAATATTTCACACAACATTTATGAGAGTATTTCATTCAATATGGAGAAATCTGGAGCAAATACTAAAGGATTAAGTGTTGTTCAAGAATTTTGATGGAGAGTTCAAGGGGACCCTAAACAATGTAAGGAGATGATGATGAGTGTGTGTGGAAGGAGAGAACTTTTTCTTGTTTTATTGCTAATAGTCGTCATAATGCGGCTGTTAATTGTATGATAGCAAATGATGAGATGGAGAACGACAGAAGGAGAGAGAGAGAGGGAGAGAGGGTTTAACTGGTATTTAATAAAGTGGGTAATAAAACATATAACAATAAAGTGTTTGCAAAGTATGAGAGCGTGAGAAGCAAATGAGAGGGAAAGGAGGAGGATGGATCATATAAAGTGATGTGATGTGCAATGGACAATACAGAGCAATAATAATATAAGCTCATCATACACGCACACACACCCCAAGAAAATGTACGGAGGAGGAAATATAGACATAAAAGAACCGTCTCCATGAAAGCCAGTGGAAAAAGTAGAATCAAGAGAGCGTCATGACAATCATCATCATAACAATCATTTCTGAGCTTTATGACGAAGGGACACACATATAAAGAGAGAGAGAGAGAAATTGGACTAAGGAGAGTGTTGGCCCTTGTAATCCCAAATTGTAATCGACCAATTTCCTCCTTTTTTCTCTCTCTCTTGTCCATGACAATTCCTCCAAAAATCTGTTTTTGGAGGGAGAAGAGAGAACACGAAGGAGGAGAGAGTGTGAGGAAAAGAACTTAATGTTCATTGTAATTATTCATCATAATCCTTCGTTCCATAAATAAAGTAGTTCAGTGTAGTACATACGAGTTGTTGTTGTTGTAGATGGGAAAATATTACACTCAAACTTTTCCTGGAGCTTGACCCTACCATATAAAAATGTTTTTATGGAGTTGGCCTCATGTCGTAACTCATGGGACCCTGGCGTTTCCCTCTCCTTACATGATTTTCCCTGAATTTTTACAACATTGTATAAAAGGAATTGAGGGTATTGGACAATCCACTCCACTACTCAACTTGTGTTTAGATTGTATATTGTAGGGCACATGTATTATGAAACACCGTAAACAAGATGTTGTAAAATACATAAAGTGAACAGTTTTCCCCCTTCTTCTCAGTCCATTATTATGACATTGTAATTAATAAACTATAAATTATTATTGTGCAATGTCATTTTGGAGGGCAAGCTTTAAAATTCCCAACAATAATTTACAATCTTATATTGTACATTACATTATACATCAAGTAATTTCTCAAGATTTTCCCAGGTCAAATCCTACCAACCCTCACTTTTGAGTACAAAGTTTAACTATTTATTTTAAAACTATCACCTCTTCGTCTATAATTATTGTACGCCATTTTCCAAAATTACTCATTAATTACTACACACATTCACAAAAGCACTGGAAATTTGAGTGTCCAACACACATGCAATGTACGGAGAGTTAAATGGGTTCTAAATAATTTTTAAATGCAGGCATAAAATGTTGTTACATTTGTTTCACAACCATTAACTCCTCTTGTTATTATTATTTTTGGGCGGCTTTTAATCTGACCTGTCATCCACTGTCACTCGTGGTTGGTACGTACTAAATAATACTACACACACGCGCGCTCAAACACACACATTCCATTGAATTTTTTCCCTTTTTAGACAATGGACTTTTGTGTGTACATAGATGCGTACATTTTTAATGAGTTGTGATGTAGGGAGGGGGAGGGAGAGGGAGAGAAAGGCGGGAGATGGACATGACCCATGACCATGACTACATGACAGTTTTTACAGGTTTACGTATACATGTTCTACTTTCAGTATGCACGCACAAACGCACACAATACGTACTGTTGTTGATGTCGTCCATCCACCCACCCCCACTTGTGTGTGTGTGTACAGTTTTTGTATTATTATTAGCAGGATGGAGTAATTATTGTGATTGCTATGATGCCGAGGTGACCCTTCGGCCGAGCCTCCTTCAAATTTTTTGGGGTGCTTTTTATGACAGCCCTAGAGTAAACTAAAATTTTATTTCATTTTATGAGTGTCCCTTCTCTCTCTTTTCATACAGTATGAAAGTATGATATCCCCATTATTATATGTACACAATATAAATTTATAATAATAATATTTACCCCGTGTAACCTATAGGGAAATAAAAATGAGGGATGACAGAGGGTTCTCTCTCACTCATGTCAAGTTGTACTAAAAAATTGTAAATTATAATTTAATAAATTCAATTATCCCCTTCCAGCCCTTCTCTCTCTCTCTCTCTCTCTGGCTGACAATCAAGACAAGAGTAGGTTAAAGTTGGGATCCATTTTTTCAACAATTTTTTTCCTGTTGAAATTGTTCAAGTGAAATTTCCCCTTCCCTCTTCTCTCTATAAATGGGGATGAGAGACAGGTAGGAGAGAAAGAGTGTGTGTGTATGGGTTAGTGTGTGCATGGAGTTTAGTAGGGTTTAATGGTTGATGGTGGTGTGTTTAAACAGACATCGTCCAATATTTGTGAACTGTGCGTTGTGTGTGCGTGGAGTCGAGTCAGGTGGCCCATACACATTAAAAACACACACAAACACACACACGCTTGTCATTCCAATTGGAATTGTGGCAGACAGCACCCATCCAATACAAAATTCTGTCCACATGTATTTTACACACACACACGTAGAGGGGAAGGTGGAAGAGCATTGGGTGGCATTTTGAAAATTAGGGGAAAAATCATGTGGCGTGACGTGAGCTAATTACATGGAATTCGACTCAAACTGATTGACAGATTGAAAATAAGATTAGCATTTTCATATTCTGCATTATTTATATTTAGTCCACGACGAGGAAGGACGACCCTGATCCATAATGACAATGATGATCATCCCATCAACTGAGCTTTTGACCCCACACATACACTCACACGCATCCACACGCACTGACTTTCTGATTCCAGGGAATGTGAAAAAAATTGTAATTAAATTAAAATTCTATTTGCCTATGTGTGTCCAGCCATCATCCTTCAAGAGGAGGGATTGTTGAAGGGATTCTAAGCTTTCTTATCTCTCCCTCTGTAATGATATAACTCCATTTAAAATAATGACTCGAGAGAAAAAAATTACAGTCGTATTGAAAAGCTGCTGAGGAATTTCAACATGCTTGAGAGATGGGGAGGGAGAGGGAAGGCGCCAAAAAATGTGCAGAGAACTCTGCAACGGCAACAGCATGGGCTGGGTATTAGCCTTTAGGTTTATTGAACTTGAATTCATTCATTCAATGAATCAACGTGTGTCTTCTTCTTCGTCGTTTCGACTCTCTCATACACAGATTAAGAAAAGCGCACACCCCTAAAGCCATTCCAACCCCGCTCTCTCTCTCAGCTTCACCAGCATTGCCGCCGAGGAGTGTGTGTGTGTGTTGTACGTGTGTTTTTTACGCTGCAGTGTTTGTAAACATTGCAGGTTGTCCATGTTGTTGCCTCTTTGACGTTGACCTCGTTGATTCTCACACAAGAAACTCTCCTGCTTTAACAGTAAGCTAGTACAACTAGGAAAAAAAGTTGGCTGATGAGTGCTGCAGCTCTGGTGACCAAAATCTTTCATGTATAAAGTCGAAAAAATGTTAAAATTTTTACTCCTTGTTAAATCCCTGTCTCTTCCATCCTCTCAATTCTACTGGAATTTCTATAGAATTTCGGAATGAAGTTTACAGGAGGAAAATTGCCATATTTTTTGTACCTGTATTTCCCAGGCCGGATATTCAAACGTGTGGAAAGATGAAAATGAGAAGGTGGGTAGTAAAAATAAAATATAGAAACTGAGGGAGGGATACACAAAACTAAGGCCGAGTTTTATCAATTTTTTATAAGGACAAACACACGCTTGTACAGTGTACACACTGCACACATCCACACTCAGCTTTGGCAAGTGTGGAAGAAAAAGAGAAGGGAAAAAAATCAAGTTGGGACAACTGAAGGAATTTAGTGTGTAAAACGTTTCTCTTACTCACAAGTGCAATGCCCCCATTGCATTCCGTTCATATTTTCACGATTCGCATCCAGCCCCAGGAATCATTCCTCTCTTTCTCTGCCTTTGCCTCTGCCTCTTCTTCTTCCATCAATGAAAACTGAGTGGCAAGTGGCAAAAGGAAAAGCATAGAACCACAGCATCAGCAACCTGCAGTCAGTTGTAGCCGTTTGTTGTCTTCTTGTTTTGTGTGGGGAGTGCCTCTGCATGCCGTTTCAAGTCAACGGCTTTAATGGGGGAAAAACCTTTAAGGGGATTACTACTACTACACCACAGCGAGGAAAGTAGGGGCAGAATAATACAACGTAGATAAAGAGAGAGAGAGAGAGAGAGAGAGAGCGTCACTTGAAACACTTGCACTTACTATTACGATTACATACACCCCAGCACAACAACAACAGCAACCTGAGTGCACATACACACAATACAGCAAACAGCAACAACAACAGCTAAGCACGAGGATGCACTGCACGTTGCAAATCTCAGCCCAAATTTAGCCATACAGTACAGCGTTTGGGTTGTATTTGGTGTGAACATGCACTGTCGACATGCTTTCCTTTCAGTTCACTCATTCCCAATACACGTCCGTCTTCCATGTACAGAGCAAAGCGAATCTTGACACTAAATTGGGGCAAAAGATGAAGAAACTTTGTCCTCCGTATTTAAGCCATGAATCAAAAAAAGAAAGCCATTTTCTTCCTATGATTCTGGTCTGCATTTCATAAAAAATAGTTTTAATATTTTAGCTAAAATTATTTTACTCCATAAAAATTTTACTGTGGGAATGTTTGGGAGATTGTGAAATAATCTTTTGTTCAAAAATATTTATAACATGACACGTGGGGGTATTTATGTATTACAGCATCCATAATTTTTTGAAAGTCAAGAACTTGAACCTCATTTCAAATTGCACTTGCACTTTGGATCTCATTTCAAAAAAAAATTCATTGTGTTTTCCCTCGTTAATTGCAAAAGTACAATGTCGTGACGTTGGGGCAACACACAAAATTTTTGCATGATGAAAATTATGATAATAAAACCTCCATGGATCAACCAGAACGATCAATGTACTTCCTTGTTTGTTTGTGTAGAATTTTTGCATAATTGGGATTTAGATTTTTCAATATATATTTTTTTACTGCCAAACGTTTAGTGTCAGTTCATTCATTTTAAAATTTCCGTGAGAATTTGGAGATTAAAATAAATTTCTACTCATTCAAGGTGTTTCACTTGGAAAATCTCAAAAAGCCCAGAAGAGTCCAGAAGTGTGTTTCTGCGTGTGTGTGGGATTCGTGGAAATTTTCAGAAGTGAAAGGAGTACACGAGTACTGGGGGTTACACATGCTAGCTATCAATTAAAATTGTCCATGTGTACACACTTTACGTATCTCACCTCTACTCTACGTCTGTCTGTGAAAACTAGTAATTAAAATTAGAGGGGAGACGCGTGGAAGGGAGCAATTAGCTGTTAAAAAAGTTTTAAGAATATCCATAATTATCTCTCTCCCTCCCTCCCTCCCATGTTCTGTCTTCCTCTTTTCTTTTCACAGTCAGACAACTGCCACTAGACATAAGAATAGGAAGAACAACGAGACGAGGGAACTTGGAGGGTCTTTTGATGACAGGGTTAAAAATTACAGTACAAGACTTTGAACAACTGAAGGGAACAAGATAGTATGGAAATATTCATTCTAATTACACCCCCGCCATTCCTAAAGGTGCAAATAAAAATATTCACAATCCCCTCCCGTCCACACACACACCGCTACTTTATTATCTTCCTGGTGCCCAGCTAACATAAAAGCCCAATGTACACTACACACACACACGGTGGGTAATATTCAAATATGATATCGAGGATGGGAGGCATATTGTGAAAATTTTACGGAGATTTCATTTCCTCCACTCCATTGTATCACCCACACAGTCACTGCATATACAGTGTATCAACAGAAGAGAACAGACAAAAAATTCATTTTGATTTGAAATGGATGCGGTAGCCTTTTGTTTTTTTTTTGTCTCTCTCTCTCTCTCCCGTTTCGCGTCTTCCCTTGCTCTGCCAAAGCAAACAAAAATGGAAACAACAAGGAGAGTCAGTGAATGAGATGCGTGTCATCCATGTTATTCTTTTGTCTAGTCTCTCTCTCTCTCCCTCTTCATGAATGTGTGTGTTTGTGTGAAGTAATGGGGAAAAGAGAAATGGAAATTCTCATAGAGTCCAAAATTGCGTATTGCGTGTATATATTGGCTTGTGTGTATTTTATATATAGTACAATTCATTCTCTCTCTCTCTAGGCAACGAATGTCCACTCTGTACAGTGTATTCAATAGAGAAGAGTCTGGATGAATGAATGAATATTGACGGACTTGAAAGAGTAAAAACGTAATCTACATGTATATGTCAACCCCTTTTGTACTCCACATCTCTCTCTCTATGGTCTCTGGGTTTATATACAAGACCATGAAAAGGAGTAGCCTCTCAACAGCACACACACTCGCTCTCTCACACACACAATTTCAGCTACATTTTCAACTTCCACCTGTGGCTTTGAACTTGAGCATCTCTCTCTCTCTCTCTCTTCATCCTCTTTTCACAGACCATTCATTTAATGACTCATACATTTTTTTATACCTTTCCCTGCTCTTCCTACTACATGTAACATACTGTGTGTCCTTTTGTGCTGTACGGATGGTCAGTAGAAAAGTAGGGCGACGGTGAAGGAAGACGTAGTTGAAGAAGAAGCATACATATGACAGTTTGTATGATTGTATGAAAGAAGGGGGGCGTGTGCGGGTGTGTGCGTGTGGGTTGTCAAGGGAATGCATGGAGACAATTAGCTGAAGCTTGTGAAGTGCGTCATACATTATAACTAATTGATCAAAATATCTGGATCATATTTTCATGGAGTATGTTTTTGTGTGGACTACAGTACACAGTTGGACAAATGAGGTCTGGACCAGACCATCCAGTTTCAAATCGTTCTCCATGACAACCGGCAGTTCAGTTTGGATATAGGCACTCAAAGACCCTCTTCCCACCTCCGAAAATCCTTGGATAAAACTTGGATAAGGAAAATATTGGGCTTTGATTGGCAATATCATTATTTCTGATATGTCAAAGATCCGTGTCAAATGTCAGGTGGGATACTGGGAAATGAATGACGTACGTGGACATTGTTCAATCCTGATGACGACAGCAAGTTTTTACATTTTCAAAATTTTTCAGCAAATAGATTTTGATTTTACAATTTTGTGCATTAAAATTTTTCAGCTTTTTTCAAAATTCTCAAAGAATTGGGAGCAGGCTTGGTCGGAGTAGAAATCAGGATGGATTTTAAATTAGAAGGGAAAGATCTTAATTGATGAGGAATCAATTACGGAGTTTCAATTAAATATGTGGAGAATGTGGTCAATCTCTGAGCTCATCCAGGATTTCGATGTGTGTGTGTGTGTGGAGAGAGTGGTTCAAGTACAATAAGTAGTGGATGAGAGAGGTTTTTTTGCTGTATTTGAGAAATTAGTAGAGTTGCCTTCGCAATCGAGGAAAGAGGAGAGGAAAGTCAAGAGGCAAGTTGAAACAAGAGAATAGAAAGGAAATTTCTCTCCCTCTCTTTTTCTTGTGTCTTCGTCTCCGTCTCTATTTATTAATTATTGACAAGGTCTAAAGCTGAGGACCTTTCTCCCTTCCCAGTGTAAATCCAGCGTGTGTGTATAGTATATACGTATATAGTATATAGTATATATGTACAGTATAGTTCAGTACAATGTGTATGCGTGTTATACTTACGTGTGTGATAGAAAGGGGGAGAAAGAGGAGAGCTAAAATTGGAGTTGAGGACGTGGAACGGAAGTAAAATTAAAAGAAGAAAAGGCAATGCAACGCACTTTTCTCCTTTCTTCTACTCCCTTCCCCCATACTCCACTCTCTCTCTTTCTAATGGTCGTTAACTATTCCACTCACGTTCCCTATCTTCCCACCTTCTTCTCGAGAAAAATAGAAGAGAACTAGACAGAAAGCACACACACACACACACACACACACACACACACACACAGGATTGAGAGAGTGAGAGGGGGAAGTAAAATAAGAAAAATTTCATTTAACAACAGGGTTATCCTGACACCTTCCAAACTTCAACTTTGACCTTTACCATTTGTCACTATCCGAATACCCGACGTACCATTTTGACCTCTTCCCTTTAATTCAATTTTTCATTGTACTTTCACTGGAAATTCAACCTCTTGATTTGCTTAACCTTTTCACCAGCAACTACGCAAAAACCTCCACAATAAATTGTCAAAAAACCGACTGTAAATATCGAATTTACGAAGGAAATTGCAAAACTAAAATTTGACTCAAATCTCCTCACAGTCTACCATCCTATGTATGTTTTTAATGAAAATTTTAAAAGTTCCCCCTGCAATTCACTTCCCAGTTGACATACGCAGCATTCTAAACGTGTGTCCTGTAGTTTCCTTCAAAATCCCCCGGATTGACCCTACTGAGACTGCAGTCTTATGTTACATGTGTGTGTGGTTCTCGTTCATAATACTTTATTCACTGGTATTATCATTTCCCTTGTTCCATTTCCTAGTATTACGTAGTGTGTGTAGACTGTGCAGTTTGTGTGTGTGTGTGTGTGCGTAGTCACCCTATGGCCTTTTATTATCATCAGAGGACATATAGCCTCCTTTTCCTTCCCCTCCTCTCTCTCTGTCTCTCTCTCTCTCGTTTGCTTTTTGCTTAAGCTTTGGGCGTCTTCTCTGTTCCTATTAACCATCGGAATTACCCATGTAATGGATTGTGTGTGTGTGAAATGTTATATGGAATATAAAATCCCTCTATAATTTTACCTGCACAAAACTTTTTGTATACCCACACACTCACACACTACTAAGCATACCTACACTATCCACACACACACACGTACACAGAAAGAGACAATAGCGGATGCATTGCACGGGATGAAGAGAGAGAGAGAGAGAGGAGCAGTAAAGGCGGAAGGTCTTTACACGTGTAAATGGATTGAATTACGTGAAAAGGCTCATTTCACTCACTCTGTCTACCTCATCAAGGCTAAATTAAATTCTCATTCCTTTCCTCACAATAGTCTCTCATCCTACACACACACACATATATATCTACACATCAACACACTGCTCGTACGCACACACTTTCCACATTATCAAACTGTCTACCAGCGTCCGTCTCCGGCTGTCACACCAAGTGACAATGACGAGAGAAAGAGAGAGAGAAGTAGAAGAAGAGGAGACCGTTTACATCCCTCCACCTCCACAACCACCCATATCGTCTATCGCCTATCGTCATATCCTCATTGTCCATCTCTCCTAAAGTCAAAGGCGGCTTTTTAACCCCTCCTCCTTCCTCTCTCATTCATTTTCTCATCAATTCCAAATCCCACTGGACAGGGAATTGACCCACCTCCGTCCAAAATTATTTCTTTCACCTGTTGGGATTTACCCGAGGCATCTCCCTCGTGTGTACACAGTCCAGTCAGCACACATCATCCGAGAGAGAGAGAGAGAAAATCCACATTTTCACAAATTGTACAAGTGCCAAAAGTTTTCAAAAAAATTATCATTACATTCTATTGTTTCCGTAGTTTGTCCACTACTAAATAAATATGAGCTGAATCATTCAAAATATGTTCCAACACACACACACCAACACAAATTGTGGAAGATAATACCAAGTTTCCAATTACACACACACACATCACACAAATCCAGAAATTTCCTCTTTCTCTTGACGTCATCACATTCCTTCCTTCAATTTTCATTTTTTATCCTTATTTATTTTTTTCAACGAGGGTAGTCTCCTGTCTAATTCAAAAAAAAAGATTTTGATGTGATGACAGCAAACCAGGGATAATGCCAGTTGATTTTTGAGTGACAGCTACATGCTCTGGATCCTTTACACAATTTTTTTACCGAAATGAGATCAATCCACACACACATACACCCATTACACTAACATTACACACATCAACAACATCATATAAAAGGAAACAGTGTACATGTTCCTACCTTTCAACTATTTGTGTGTGTATGTGTGTACGCTTCCAGACAACGTGGTTACTTCACAACATTATTAATTACATTTAATTATAGGATACGAAGGCCTCCCCTCCTTCTCTATCATAACACTAGGGAACATCAATGTCAATTACAAGTTACACTATACTTACTACTCTGACTAACCCCACCACCACAACCACCAGTACATTTTACAACTTGTTCCTTTTTCCCCTCTACTTCTGTCTTGCTCAATTTTTAACACTCTTTCCTCTGTACTTATCTCTGTCCATTGTATGTGTGTGTTGCGGACATCAGAAATGTGCTCGAATTTTTTGATTTCCCTGTTTTTGTCTAATATTAAATGGTATAAAGTCACTCTTCAGTACATACACATTTGCATGAAACATGTTATCCAGCTCTTCAAACCGTGTGTGTGTAGAGTGTGTGAGGGTACCTTTAAACTACAGAAAAAACATTTTATTGACTCATCAAAGGGACGCCTCAACTTCCCCTCTCGCCCTCTCTCCGTCTCTGAAATTATAACTAATAATTTGGAGAAAAAATTAAATACGACGAAACCACTAATTTGCGGTGAGAATCAAAAGCACGGAGAAATAATTCTCGAATGTCACAATCAAAAAGTGGCATAATTCAATCAATTACACCTCCTCATACCCACACAACAAATCCAGAGAGACCTGAAAAAAATAAAAGTAGACTACCTATGTCACGATCTGCCATTGAGGGATGCTATCAAAACGACAGCGACGGTGACGACGGTCCATGTGTGTTGTAATAATATTTTCCAACAAAAATTTATTTCATATTTTATTCTGTAATTATAATTGCATTTTTTACTCCAATTCCTCCTCCCCTCCTATCTCTCTCTCAATTCTATAGTGACTGCAATGATTATTGTACGAATGACGCACAAAACATAAAAGAAAAGAAACATGCCCATCTTGTTGAGTGAATCACATGTACCCATGTCTTGATGTGTTGGCTTAAAGTACATGGGCGGTGAACGTTCTTTGTACCTTTAATAAATGCCATTTACACCCTCATACAATTTAAATCTTTTGCAATAATAAATTACAATTTGCAATCTGTAAAATCATAATCTCTCCACCTCCTTCTCCTCCTTTACTCTACTCTCATTATCATTTTACAATAACAGTCAATACGTAATTTACATTAAACAATTCAAACTATTACCTTGTAGTACAAAAGACATGAACAGTTTTTCTCCGTTTCTACACACAACGACCTACAAATTCACAAGGATATTCCACATTTTGTATACACAAGGAAAAATGGTTGCATTGTGGAAAAATTGCATTCCATAATTCAATTATAGAATTTTTATACCATCTCTCTCTCCCTCTCTCTCCCTCTCTCTCCCTCTCTCTCCGACGACTCATAATTATTGTTAATTGTTTGCAAATACCTGAGAAAAATTAGTCACGAAAATTTTTTTTCCATCACAATTATAATTATGTATAATTTTTTTTACCTTGACTACAAAACTATGAAATGACAAAGTGGGAGGGCGGTTCCAAAGATAATTGAGTTTCATAGGAGAATAAAAAAGAGAAAAATTATGACAAAGACACACACACTGAACAACTTACTCTTTAGTAGAGTTGAACAAAAATAGTAGAGGAAAAAAAATGTGTTGTCATACACAACTATTGTATAACTTTTTTCCTTTTTCAAATTACAATAATTTAAATTACATTGGATTATGAAAAGAATTTTTTTTCCTTTTCTTTCTCTTCTCTTCTTTTTCCAAAGATATTCTCCTTTTTAAAACGAAAGTTGTGACTGAAGATGCTGCTTTTCCTTGTCCTCCCCCTCTCTCTCTACTTTTTAAAAAGCCCTGGAGGAAGAAACAAGGCTGAGTGAATCACAAGAATCATTATCCTATCATTGTTATTATTAGTGTTTGAAGCTGCTTGAATAAACAATGAGGAGGAAACAATGGGACAAGGGGAATGACGTCTGAGAAATTATTGAAAGTTTGGCATTGACATTGGTGGATGGTGTTAGTGGTGAGTGTTGAGTTTGAAGTTTGCGAGAGAGAGAGAGAGATTTTTCGCCACTTGTGTGTGTGTTCATAACACAACATGTGCCTTCGATCCTCCCCCTCCTCCTCCTCTTATATGGCCAATATAATGTTAATGATTATGTTTTTATAGTGGATGTCCCTTTATAGTTGTTCTTTGTACGAAAAAAATATAGAAGAGTTGGGGTTTGTTCCTAGTTTACCAGCACTGAACTCACTAATGCTGACTGATGCTAGTGGCAACCTTCGATTGTGACAATTCCTTGAAGTCGTCCTTGCTTTTTTCAATGGTAATTTCCCCTCCCTCCTTGTCCTCCTCCTCCTCCTCCCCCCCTTCCCTCCCTCCCTCACTCTCGTGGTGATCAAAGTCCTAGTCTCCAAGTCGTAATTTCAACACACACACACTCTCTCTTTGACACACACGCTTACTCAGTCACTCACAAGCACACGCAAAACGTAGGGATTTTAAAGCTCTTTTAAAAAGTAGGGTATTCAAATAAAAATATTTTTTAAATGAGATACGGAACAATTATTGTCAAAATTTTCTTTCCCTTTCACCCTCCCTCTCCCTCCAAACAAATGTTCATTTAATGATGTATTGACTTAAACAAATCCTAGTTACAACTAATTGTGGAGTTCCACGAATTCAATTCAATTTGAAAATTTATGACGTACTGAGAGGAGGAGGAGGGATTTTTGTTGTTTAGAAAAATAAAAAAAATAATTTATTTAGTTTTTATTAGTCCCATTCTGAGACCGTTAACTGTTCACATTATTATACAGTTTTGAGAGTGGATTCATTCTTTTGTGTGTGTGTGGTGCTTACGTCCTCAGCTTCCTATCCACACACACACACACACTCCTCCAAATACACACACACACTCAATTTGTAGCTAATGACCTAAAATTAAATTTTAATTGACACTTAAATTCAAATTAAATTCCCTTGTTGTTCTACTCTCACTCCCCCTCACAACTAGAGTGAGTGTACATTTGTGTGTGTGTGGGTATAACTGTAATAATAGGATTTTTCTGAGGGTATTCAAATTAAAATTTTCAATGCCATTCTGAACATTAGACACATGGAGTCAAAAAAGGAGGAGGAGGGGAATTTACACGCTGCGTTTACTGTGACTCAAAATGTTAAATAATGAAGTGTACATACAGGGAGGAAATAAATGTCATTTCGTTTGGAACACGTGTGAAAAACGTGGGCAATTAAATCACAGTTTTTTACATGGAATTCATAAGCAGAGCGCAAAACCAGGGCAAAGCAGGGTAGAAGAAGAGGAGGAGGAAACTGAAGGGTGAAAACGTATGCTAGGAGAAAGAAGTGGGAGAAAGGTGTGAGTAGAGTAGAGTAGAGTGGAGGGAAAATTTTTTATGATTTTTATATATTTTTTCAATGTACTGGAAAATCATCCTGAATCATATAAAAACAGGCAAAAAAACCACATACCCTCTTCTCTCTGTGTGTGCGTCTCTCCTTCCCTCCAGAGAGATGAGGATCCATAAAAACGGTGTAAATTTATTAAAGGCTTTCTGTGACGTGGAGCCTGGAGAAGTGCGATCTAACCTCTCTCACTCTCTCCGGGTATTGTGAGAAAATCCAAGGGATTTCCCTCCTGTACTATACGACGTTGTACAATGGCCCTTTGCCATGGCCATTGTATCTAAAGTATACTCGAAACATTGTGGTTTGCTCCTCTCTGTCTCTCTCTCTCTCTCTCTTCACACACACACATCCCTCTGACATCTCCCCGACTTTTATGTTTTTGTGCGTGAGGGTTCCCAGCTCCCTCCCTTTTCTCTCTCTCCCTCTCTCTCCTTTGTACATACAAGGGACACATTATTGTATTAACGAAAGAGAGGGAGGGTGAGGGAGGGCGGGTGGATTTTTTTACGATGCCGTATACCTTGGATATTTTCGGTCTTTATTCTCGATAACGAGATCAATCAAGTCCGTCCAAGTACATAAAACGACAGAGTAATGGAATAAATTAGAGGACTGACGGATCATCGATTTGTTCATTGCGTCGTAAAGAGAGTGAGAGAGAATAACAGAGACAGAGGAGGGAAGGAGAGGATGAGAAAAAAACCCAGTCTCATCCCTCCGAATCCAAAGGTACAGGAAGGAACGAGAGAAGAAAGATCCGAGTCAACGAATTTTTCTCTCTTTCTCTCTCTCTCTCTGTATTTTTCATGTGCACTTTGACTTCAATTTGTAAAAATGTTACGCAGAATGAAAGGCGGGAACAATTTTCATTTCCATCCACGCACTTTCCCTTTCGTGTCAAGTTGGAGGCTAAGCATATTTAATAAGGATTGAGATGGTGTGTGTGTGTGTTTTAATGACAAGTTTAACAGTAGTAGAGGGGGGAAAAGTATGGTTTTGAATTTTGACTCGTGTTTTTACGATTCGGATCATTAGGATTCATTCAACTACTTCAAACATCATGTTTCTCCTTTGTCTGGGTTTGTTAAAGGAAAGGAAAAAATCGAGCCAGGAATTTCAAGGTAAAAATCAAGGAAAAGTGAAGGAGAAAGAGAGAGAAAGTGTGGAGGAGGAGGAGTGAAATCAAATAAAATCACAATCAGTCGAAATATTTGTACTGGAGAGAGAGAGGAGGAGCAGGAAGGAAAGAGAACAAGAAAGGGGGGAGGATGGTGCTGTGATGGTGGTGGTAGCGACTTGGAAAAATGACGATTTTAGCCCCACTTGCCATTTTTACCCTCTCTTCCCCCTTCCCTTCCCTCTCATCTCGTCTCGCTTTTTTCGTCTCTCTCGCCCCCTTCTCCTCAAACTCGATAAATTATGAATGATCAAGAGGGAACACTTACACTGGCCATTTTCTCCCTTTCCCTCTCTTCTTCTCTTTTCCTCTTTCCCTTCCCTCTGCTACTCAACCAATAAAATTCATAATGGTGAGAATACAGAAAGTGAATCAAGATCAACGTACACACACATCCACATCTATTCTATGTACATCCTCTTGTAGTTTTTTTTCTTTGTACAAAAATACTTTCCCTTATTTCTCCGGAGTATATAAGGCCTCCTCCTCCCCAGTTCTTAGAAAAGAGAGAGAAAATATTCCGGAATGGAAGTAAAACTGCGAAAAAATAGAGAAAGAAAGGGAAAGTATTGTGGCATGTGCCTGGAAGAATTAGAGTGGAGAATTATGAAATCTGTGAAATGAAACAATGTAAAATTTTTTGTAACATAATTACATGGAGGAGGAGGAGAAAAAAAAACTTTTGCATTTAAATAAGCCACGCGCCTCCTCCACCGCCTCCTCCTTGTACTCTCTCTCTATAAAAATATGTTCATTTTGTTCATGTTAGATTGAGGGAAACATTGTGTGTGTGTGCGCTTTTCCATTTCTCTTTCCCTCTGTCTACAATTTCTCCCTGATGTTGTAGCTCATAAAAAGAGGACGTAGATTTTAATTGCTTCGTTAAATATTAAATTTTAAAGCCCACACCAAATACACTTTCTTCCCCTCTCCTCCTAGTCCTTCTCCATCTGCGAGTGTGTGTGTGTGTGAATGAGAGAGAGTGTGTTGTCCCTTTATGGAAAGGTCCCGACGACTTTTGTGACTCGAATTCAACCACGCTCCCTCCTCCTCCCTCGCTATAATAAAAAATTTCCCTCCACAATTCTCCTCATCTTTCCCTCTGTATTTCTTTCCCTCCGAATTTCATAGAGTTTTAACTGGATGTTTAAAAAAAAGTTTTTCAAATTTAATTGTGGAGAGCAGCATTTGATTCACACAAAATAATTTTTTTTTCATTCTTATTCCAGTTCCAGCGTTCCTTCCTTTGGTTTCACATCCCCTACGCTGCTGTGTGGACAGAAAGAGCCTTGGAAAAAGAGCACAGAAAGAAAGAAATGAAGAGTCTCTCTCTCACTCTCTATTGTATTGGCTAAAACAATGAGATTCTGTCAGTCTAAAGCCCCCTCAGAGTTTCCCAAGAAACTCAAGAGGATTGTGGATGTCAAGAGACAAAACAAAGGAGGAAAGTTGTACTAAAACTTGTAGCTTTCGCTTCCTTCCTACGCAACTCTACGCAGTCCTCCCTCCTTCCTCCCTCTTCTCTCTCTCTTCTACACACACACGCATACATACACACACACCGTGAAGTACTTCATAAGAAAGAGAGAGAGAGAAGAATCGGAGATGGTGATGAAATAAACACACACACGCTTTCTTCAGTCTCACTCTCAGCCCTGGATATGGACAGGAGTTGTATGGAGTGTATTTACTTTACAATTTAGTCTTTTCTTCCACTCGACTCGAAATCATTTGTGTTCGTTCCTCCTCTTCTCCAGATTCTATCACAATAAAAGAGAGAGAGAGAGAGAAGAAGAGTGAAAAAATCTGAGACGGTGTGGCTCGACTGTGTACAATTATCACTGTTACTGTATGGGGCGGTTAGACAACGTTTTAGCTCTTCTCCCACTCTCCAACTCTCCATTCATGGGAATGATGAGACAGAAGAAAAATTACACAAAAAAATTCCCTCTCCTTCTCTTCTGTCCTTCAGGCCACAAGGTGAGAGAGACATGAGGCAATGTACAGGGAAAAGAATTGTCTCCTCTGTCTCGATCATACCGTAAACATTATTGTAGAGTCCTTTCATTTTTTGGGATAAATTGAAATTGGCCCTTCAATTTATCAACCTACGCATAAGATGGATTTGTGAAGTTCTAGGATTTTGAAACAATTTATTAAACTCCGAGTGATGAGAATTATAACTGAGATAGAATTGATTAGAGCCTTAGACTCTCTACAAGATCATTATCAGATCAAAATAATACAGTCAATAAAATTAAGAATCTTCTTTCCCGGGTTTTATTCACCCTTCTACGCTAGTCAAAGTGGCTTTCTTTCTTTATTCCTTTTTTGTGTTTCGCAAACTTTTTTCTCTCTTCTTTTCTTCTATACTTTATCGTCGTCTTTTTACTCTCTATTCATCATTCCCATTGTTAGCCCATTTTCCCCATACATCGAGATACTCTGGTCTTGTACACACACACAGTCTCACAGTCTTTGGTTTCACGGTTCTTACTAACATTGACAATCCTCCACCTCCACACACACACACACAAATTTGTAAAGTCAGTTCCCCACCCTCACTTAATATTGTACACATGGTAAATATGTATTAGATACTTGACCAATGAGGGAAATGAAAACAATATATATTATTTTTTTGTACTATTCTCATTCCAACACAACAATACAATGCAGTACAATACAATAAAAAAAAAGAATTTTAGAACACAGTAAACTACAAATGATTTTTTACACACACAGTCACACACACTCGTCCACATTATTAAGTTTCACACAAAAAACCAACAGCTGTACTTTTTATACACAGTCACTAGACTATGCAGGGGAGAGGAGAGGAGGAGGCAATTGGAGGCTTTCGGCTTTAGAACAAGTTGATTCTTGACTTTAATTCATACACACTACTGACTCTGTTCTGTGTAGATGGAGGAATGGCAAAAAAAACAAAGCAGACGGACCGTTAGGTTTTTGTCTAGACACACATAAAATTCGTCGTTGGTCTTATGTCCATATAGAATTGCAAGTCATACCAACATTCCTTTGCTGTGTACGTCCAACATCCCTCACCATTTTTCGCACACCCCCACCAAACATATTTTTATCCAAAATAAAAGATGGGGAGGTCAGATAGCTATAAAAAATTTTTTTTAGCTATATGAGAAAAAAAACTTTCCACACGCTACACTCAAATATGCTTTTAGATGGAAGGAGGATTGAAGAGAAAAGAAGAGGAAGAGAGAGAGAGACAAGGTAATTTAATGTGACTGAGGATATTTTTGAGTAGGAAAATGAGGAAAACATGCAATAAGTTAAGAAGAACAGGGAGTCAACACAAGTTATTAGTCACATCTCAACTTTTACTCTCCGCCCTCCAATAGTATACTGTAGAACATACACGACACACGACTGTAGTCGGAGAGAGTAGAAATGAGTTTAAAAAAGCCCATTTACGTGCATACAAAAAATGCACTCTCTCTTTCTCTCACACACACACATGGAGATGATTCAACTTGCTACTCTCTGGTTTTTGGGCTAGAAAATGCGTTTTCTTTTCCTCTCTCCTTCTCAGAGAAGGAGAGACTTTCTCTTTTCTATCTTAGTTATTCTCCAAGAAGATGGTAAAAAAGTAAAGTTTTTCCTTTCGTCTCTTCCCTCCCTTCCTTTCTGTCTCTCTCTCACTCTCTCTCTACCTCTCTGTCTGCTGTACTCTGGGAAAAGCTTATAAAGTTGGTGAGAGGAGTCATTCCGGAAAGATTTCCAGAAATAAAATGGTCCATTAGACAACTAATGCATCCTCCATATTCGGTTAATTCATCTAAAACCCGGGAGTCACTCCCTCAGCTCTCTCTCTTTCTCTGTCGCTCTGTCTCTGAGTATCTCAAAAGCCAGACCATTAGAGAGCCCCTTCATGACTTGACATGGGACTCATAGCTTTATAATGTATGTAACCCAACTCCATATATATTATACATTTTTGCCAAAATTAAAAGGCTCAACAACTCCTCTCCTCTCTCCCTCTTTCATTCTCTCATTATATTCGGAAAAAACATATCGTGAATACATCCCTTGTCCCTTTCCCATCCAATCCCGTGTAATCATATTTTTTATTATTATTGTATGACAGAACAAGATGAACCTCACATTTTTTATTATTTCTTCTTTTTGTCCCTTCCTTTCTCTTCGCATCCCTTTCTTTCCTTCCCTGTCGACAGCTTAATCTCAATGGAGAAAAATGTCTAAATGAATATTGAAATTCCACAAATTCTCTTGTTTTCATTTTCTCATTTAACTCTATGCGAACATTACGTGCAGACGGTATTTTGTGTCAGATTTTGTAACGGATTATAAGAAGAGAGGGAAATTAATGACAACTTTAATTGGGACACTTTGTTTGGAAAGTAGCCTTCAACTTTGTTTTCTGCAAATATGTGGTACTCAATTGTTTAATTGTTGAAGGACTTTGCAAAAAAAATTTGGGGGAAATTGATGAGAATTTGAAGATTCAAACAGAAGAGGGATAGGGGAAAACAGAATGTATTGGAATTTGAAAGTGGCAATTAAAAGAAGGATGGAAAGAGAGAAGAGGATTGTACTAGTAATTCCTCATTTTATGGTCTCCCTCAAATGCAAAAACTTCTCAATAAAGGTTTAATAGACAAGATTTTCTTCGGAGAACCCGGAAAGGTCATAAACTTGACATGTTTCATTCTCTTTTTTCCCTTCATTTCATTCACCCGCTTTTCACCATGGCATGGGGACTTGGGTGGTGGTGGGGAAAGAGTGTGAAAAATGTGAGCCTAATGATGTGAACATAAAATTGTTTGCCAAAAATACTTAATTTTGCAATATACTTGGAACTGAGTATATGGACTGAAACCAAATTGTGAATTATATTGCTTATGGTGTGGGGTCATGCTCTTGAAAAAATTTGACCTTCAACTCTAGAATTGGGAAGAACACAAAAGGAAAGTTTATTTTTTTCATTTCATAATTAAATTTTAATTATGAAAAAAATTCTTAATGCATTTGAAACTTTCGTACTGTAAGAGAGATTATGGTTAGCTAGACTTCCCTTTTAATTACATATGAAGTGGATTAATTGTGCGTATAGATTTGATTGTCCATGACAACACTGTATGTGTTGACATCGAAGGAGGAAGAGAAAACTGTTCACTTCCTAGGTTAAAAAAGTTAATCCTGATAGAGTTTTTTTGGGGTTAAAGGGGATTTACTTTAGATACGCTTGGGATTGGCCGGAATGCAAGGACAAATGTAAATTTAGGATTCACACACGCGTACGCTTTGCCAATGTCCCAATAAACTTAACAGCTGTCCATATATATCTGACTGTGTGTGTGTGTTTTTTGTATTGTGAAGTACCGGTACTTTGGCAATTTAATCTTGTTTCAGGAGAATCATTTGGATTTTATGACAAAACCTACAAAGTCTGTGTGTGTAACTAGTCCCTTCCATCAATGCCAACCTGAAGAGAGAGCGGGAGAGAGAGAGGGGAGAGGGAGAGCGGGAATTCTTTTCGGAATTTAATAGACTTTCCAGGAAAAACGAGGACTATCATCCAATTGTGTGTGGTATGGGATGACCCATCATATAAAATGTGGATTGGGACTAATTAAATTAAAATGCTCCAATTTTCCCTCTTCCCACTCCTTCTTATGTGTGTGTGTGTTGTGTACATAAGACCATACACACGCATACATAGTGTACACTTGGAGTAGAGTCATCACTATAAAAATCCCATTGACAGTTTTTGATTGGACAATTAAACATTTTAGTTTTCCTCCTTCCAGTGAACATTTCCGTGGAACACACACACACACAAACTTTGCGAAACATTCTCGAATGAGAAAATGAACAGCATGACAATATACACTGCACTCACATTCTTTTATTTATTTCCCAATTTCCAGAGAACCACATTGCAGGAAATTGTGCAAATTTTCTCAAGACCCCCGTTCGTCCCTTAAAATCTTAATTAAATTCTCCAAGAAAAACAATTTAATTTTAATTCTAAATAGCACTCCTTTTTCTGAACAGTCCTGTCCTTCTGGAAAGAAATTCATGGAAAATCCTCATTTTCGACCTTGTCATGTTGCGTCAACTGAACAGGATCCCTTGACTCTTGACTTGTCTATAGGTAAATTCTATTATTAATATTGACACGGAAATTCGCACGGGTGCTTGAGCAGAGAAATATGTGAGAGTCGTAAAATATTTTTTATTTCTATTTCATCCATACACGTTTATGATGTACACACACACAGAGAGCACAGAGAGTGGGAGAGAGAGCCTAGAATGTGTGACAAACACACAAACAGCAAACACACACGGTAAGAAAGGAGGGTGTGTGTAATATTGCTAAAAATTTTATCTATTTCTTTGGCGGTTCTCTTCCCTTCCCCCTCCTCTCTCTCTCTCTCCATCCTCACCTTCCTGGTGCCAGTATAAATCATGTTGCCATTGCACTGCACATATTTTGAAGACATTGAGACGATGCAAAATTCCTCGAGAGTAATCATTCATGAAATGGAATGAAATGGCCTGACGCCTCCTCACACGCTTACCGTTTCAGCTGCTCTTCTTCTTCTTCCCCTGTGCTAAAACAGCATGGAAACAGCTAAAAGCTTAACTATCCGTGAAAGCATATCCCTTGCTCAGTGTGTATTACAATCCTCATATAAACACACACGCACACACATTGACGAGTACATCCTGTCAAAGAATAGTAATAGTTGGTGAAACATGTGGGATTTTTGCATTTTGCAAAATTTTCATGACGTTGCCAATAAACACACCATACAAGAAGGAAAAGAGGAAGAGGAGGATTTGATCTTCTCCCAATGCAACATGTAACAAAACATATTTCGGAGAAGACCAAAAGCCCTTCTGTGTGTGTGTATTACATCCGCGTGTGTCTGTGTGTGAATGTGATTTTGTACCACGTAATTTATAGCCCGACTCATCCTTCAACTATTCCAACTTTGTTCTTACTCAGAATCCATTCATTTGTTTAGATTAGGAGGAAACCCAAAGGCTGGAGCCATGTGACTCTCCCTCCTTCAATACATTTCTCTATTTGTACATCATGGAATGTATGTAGATACCCAGAACACACGAGTCTTTCCTCTTCACACACACACACCCCGATCCTCATGCATAATATATAGAGGGGAGTGTGTGTGTGGAGAATGGCATGTGTATTTCGGGTATATAACACACACACACACACTACAAATTTATGAATGTGAGAATATAGTGTGTAGTGTACAGAGAAAAGAATGTGCACATGCAATTCTTGCAATTAAAACATTGGCCGGGTGTAAACAATGGAACGATGGAATTTGAAGAAGGAGAAAAAAATTGACTCATTAAATCATACAAATAATTATTAACACCTTCCATGATACACACAAAAGGGTGAGAGAGAGACAATACCATGCAAAATTCCATGTACACTCCATCCCCCTCAACTTGCTGACTAGTCTCCTCTCTCCCTATTTGTCTACATTATAAGACACACACACAACATGAGGAGGTCTATTTATTTATTTAGAGATACAAACACACACACACACACATTGTCCATCCATCTCTGTTTTCCTGAATGACAAATGACAATCCATAATCGTCAATGGATGACCATGTGTGTGTATGTGTGTGTGTGTTCCAAAATTCAAATGTCAAACACTTGAGTGAGGGAAATGCTTTTCGAGAGTGCAATAGTTGTGTTTGTACACACACACGAATGAGTACATACTTCAAGTGCGCAGTTTTCATGTCTCCTGAGAAAATGGAAATTTGTACTGCTCCTCGTCCTCGTGTGAGGACCCTTTAGAGAGAAACAGAAGGACTATAGGTATTATGAACTAAAATGCGCATTTATAACAATGCTGAGGAGGGATGAGGAGAGGAGGAGGAGGAGGGGGCTATTCAAAAAAGTGAGGTTATGAATAGAACATGTTGTATTTGTCCAAAACAAGTGCAAATATTGAGTGAGAGTTTTTAGTTGGCGGCTCTTCGAGACTCTCTCTCTCTTCTCTTCCCTTGTCGGCCATTCGGACAGTTAGAAGGAGAAGCGTTTAAAAGGGGACGGGTCGACAACACGAGGAGGGGAAGTACATGACAAATAAATGTTAACATAACCAAATATACAATTTATTTCAGAATGGTACAGGATTTTTTTGATTGTATTTATGTTTGGTGGTGTGAGAGAGTTAGTGTGTGTGTGTGTGTTTGTACATCACACGGATATTGGGTAGCTTCCTGTCCCCTCCAAAAAAATCTCATAGTGAATAATAAATGTATCCGGAATTTAATTGTGTTTAATTCAATACACTTGCATGGATATATGATTTCAGATGGAGGGAGGAGTGAGGGAAAATTTTCATTTTTTAAATATACACAACATTCCTCTCTCTCTCCCTGTCTCTATTTTTTCTCCCTCTTCTTCTGAGAGCGACTGACAATAGGAAGGATGAGCTATGACAATGTGTGAAGTGGTTCAAGTCAAAGCCGAAGGCACTATGTACTTTGCACTTGTCTCCCACTGTGAACGCACTTGAGGGAAAAACGCGGGCGGCTGACAAGCTCAATGAACACACACACACACATCCACATTGAGCACAGGAGGAAAGGGGAAGGGAACAGGAAAAACTTGTGTGTACAAGTATTATAGTGAAGTCCTTAGCGGCTTTTTTTGACATGACCCTGCTTAAAGATGACTAAAAAAATACTGTGAAAAATCTTACCCTTCCACAATAAACACACACACAGTCTACACAGCCAGGCTGTAGAGAGTGTGTGTGTGTGTTCTAGGTAGGAAAAAATTGGGGGGAGGAGGTGATGGGGGGTCCGAACTGGAAAATTGTCGATGCAAATCCCACATATTAATATTTTCGCAGTAATTACCCTTACCCCCATACATACGAGTACGAAATGAATGACTACTTCAATTGTACATACACCTGTAATTTAAATGGATTTTTTTCATACCAACTAACATTCCTCCATTCCTTCCCTTATCTCTGACACACACCTCTCTCTCTATCTATAACACACGCGCATTCTACAGTACAATCAATTTTTACTCAACATTTGTTTTTTTTATCTGTGTTCAAATTTAATTGGTCACAGTTTTACTTATACAAAAATACAAGTTTCAATCAACAAATACTTATTCCAATCCTCTTCGCGAATACAACGTCAAAATTTAAAGTGAGAATTCTGTTGAGGTTTCTTAGGCAAAGGTCACAGTTCTTTGACAATTTGCGGACACCTTTTTTGAGCTACTCTTGCAAGAGGGCGTGAGTAGACGAATGGATGAAGAAGTACAGTTCTCAGTTAATTCTCAATTTGTAAAGATTCAGTCCATTAATTTTGGTTAAATTTGAAATTTGTAAACTAAGGATTAAAAGAGGATTGGCTGTGTGGCTGAGAATGTAGTTAAATCCTGTGAGGAATCCGTTTAAAAATGTCAAAAACTTTCGTTTACAAAATTCCATGGAGTAATGGTGACAGATTCTTGAATTTCTTACCTCTTATTGAGTCTTTTGTACACGTTTGGGGTGTATTGTGTGTGTGTATGAAAGTTTTTACCTTTTGTCATGTTCTTTTGTTCCAATCTCCTGTGATATAATATGGCCTGGATAGTAGGGACCCAGATTTAATTCAAGAGAAAAATGAAATTCCTCCTTTCCTTTTCTGTATACAAAATAGTTAGATTAAACGAATTACTTGAAGTTTAATTCTTATTATGTGATTCATCCATCCTCATATATCATACACTTGTAGTCACGTGACTTACACCGAATTCCACACTTTTTAATATTTATAAATAAAAAAGAGAAGGGTTCCTTCTCTTCTCTGTCCCTTAAGTAGTCATTCTTTTTAAAGATTGTTTGCTGCAATTTTTAATTGGATATTCCATTGTACATAACACGGTGGTAGGAATATACCTGCACTTTTTATATGCCAGTAGCCCTGTACTTTGTACACCTAAGTACAGCTGTACTCGTACGTACGAACTTGTATCCCAGTATGAATGAATGTATGTGATGACAACAGTTCGCAATATTCCAATTAAAAAACCAGAGTAAAAGCAAGGGCATATTGTGGTTGCTGGGATAGGCGGGTGATGATATATTCGGACGGATGAATCACATAATAAGGATTAAACTTCAGGTAATTCGTTTAATCTAACTATTGTTTCACCATCCATCCTCATATATCATACACTTGTAGTTGTTCAAAGCCGCAGTAAACCAGTTAATGTGAAACTGAATATTAGTACTTTAAGTTTTCAGTTATATTAACTCATATAAACATCGAGTTTATTTTAGTAAAATTAATATCCAAAATGAAGAAATACATTTTTATAAAAAAGAAAATTGAATTCATTTTTGAAATACAGCTTTTGCAAATTCAGATCTTTTGTCCAATGGTCGGTCATAAAATTGAGCAAAAGTATTAGAAGATGAAGTCCATCCAGCAGTTTTCCTTATAGTCTCCAGAGAAATCCCATTGCGAGCTGCAGTAGATGTAGAAGAATGTCTTGTACTGTGTCCTGAAAACATAGAATCGACACCACTATTATTGAGTACGGTTTTGATCCATCGACTAATTGTTTGCGCTGAAACCTTAGGGTTTAGAGTGGTTTTTGTATCTGTGAGGTTTAGAAACGCTCACAATTTTTTACAAAGCTGATCAAAATACACATTATTCAGTGACCATTCATATGTATATTTGTCAGGTCTGGCTCCCTATCAGCCTTGAAATTATTAGCTGATGTGATGTGAGAGGTGAAAATCCATATATTGCGAATTTCACACCATTGCCAAATATCTCTAGCCAGTTCACTTAATTTTGGACATCGGACACTTCCCATTCGGTTAATATATGACAGAGCTGTTGTATTGTCAATACGTAATAATATATTGCAGTCTCTGTGTTGACCGAAAAAAGATCTTAAGGCGTAAAAAACTGCAAGTAGTTCAAAGTAATTAATGTGCTCCTTTGCTTGGTCTTTTGACCAAAAACCATGAGTTTTTGAATTATTTACCACCGCTCCCCAACCAGTAATAGAGGCGTCAGATTCCATGACATAATCAGATCCGTCACATCTAATAGGACTGAAGCTTTCTGGAATATTTGTAAGCCACCAGTTAAAGTCTTCCTCTAACTGTGGTGGAATTGCCATAATCTTATCAAAATTGTTGTGATTCTTTGGTAAGGCAATAAATTTCGCTCTTTCCAGTCTTTTGCTGTGCACCCAACTGTAGGTCACAGCTGGACACACTGAGATTAAAGACCGCAGTAAACGAGCAAAATGTTTTATTTGACATTTTTCAGATTTAGCAAGTTGCGAAATTTTCTCAATTATTTGTTGTTTACGATCTCTCGGTATTGAAATTCTCATTGTATTTGAGTTAAATACAAACCCTAAGAATTTGCATTCTTGTGAGGGTCCGAGCGAGGATTTTTCATAACTTATTACAAAACCGAGTTATTCCAGTAGCTTGATCGATGTGGAGATGTTAATCACACAGTCCTGATTTGACCTTCCAAGACAGAAAAGGTCATCCAAGTATACGACTGATAATAATAAACCCTTGTTCCTTAGATATTTACATATTGGTTTCATAAGTTTTGTAAATACATATGGAGCTGAGCATAAACCAAACACGAGGCAATTAAATTCATAAAGTTGCCCATTCCACATGAATCTCAAATACTTCCGATGGGATGGGTGTAGTGGGAGAAGAAAATAGGCATCTTTAATATCAATTATTCCCAAGAAACAATTTGGCATTATTAATTTAGATGCCGTCCTGTAGTCCTCCATTTTGAATTGTAATCTGCCGGCATTCAGTGACGGCGATTCGGAAGGTATCTCGATTTGCTGTGGCAGCTGCTGCTGCTGTTGTATCTCTTGGGTGGCCCGTCTGCCTTCTTGGGTTTGAACACCCTCTTCTTCATCTGATGAAATGCAGACGGGCGACTGAAGATTTTTGAGGGCTTTGAAGAGTCCTTCTTTTTTAACTTCTTGTCCTCTCTCTTGTCCTCTGTACTCTGTCTGAGTAAAGTGTGACATATACGCCCATATAGATATGTATCTATATGGGCTTTCTCACACGCCATTCGCAAAGCATCGTGCTTTGCTAAATTAATGAAGCTCCGACGCGAGAGAGAGAGAG
>WJFB01001200.1:0-35739 GCA_009870185.1 Pygmarrhopalites habei
CTGTAGGGGGGAGACCATAGTCTGAAATCGAACACGCGAACACTCGCGAACAATCCAGCGAACACGAACACTCAAAACTTGACCCGTGTTCGCGAGAGGTCAATCAAAATAATTTCGTGTTCGCGTCCACATAAGTAGGTAAACTATTGATCAGAGGCATAGAAAATGCGGACGCGAACACGAAATTATCTCGATTGATCTCTCGCGAACACGGGTCAAGTTTTGAGTGTTCGTGTTCGCTGAATTGCTCGCAAGTGTTCGCGTGTTCGATTTCAGACTATGGGGGAGACAAAGGTTATGTGCCACCCTGTACATGAGGAAAAACTTTTTTCAGTACCTCTGCTTCATACTCCGGAACAGATAAATCGATGTTACGAATTCCGGTGTGGGCGGATTTCCAATGCCCGTCGTGGAGATTTTCAACTAATTCATAACTCGTTCCCAAGGCTAAAAGAACCTAAATATAAAAAGTTGAAAGATATTTAATCATTTGCCTTTGGAGCTGATAAGGTGCTTTTACAGGGGTCTACACAATCTATTGATACTGCTCCCTATGAACCGTATACCAAACATGAAAACATAATACAAGAACTGTAACTAAACTCTTATGTCCTATTTGCGTTCGAGTTAAAATTCGACCAACAATTGTTAAGTAATCTAAACAGTCATAGAGGAGCCAAGTAGCTTTTTGGTCAAATATATGTAAAGTTCTGTAAAATGGTAAAACACAAAAAAATTGTAAAACCTTCTAAAATTACATCAGTGTATTGTGTCATAGCATAAAAATTGTATTTATTCCTGAATTATAGTGAAAACTCATCCAATATCTTTTAGCATTTTATTGGATTTTTAAATGTGCAAAGTTTTTAGGCTAGTGTACACATCCTTCTCACAAGTACCTTTGACCTCAACCTTTTCCCTTCTGCGTCACTGTGTAAAAGCGACCACTTTACTCAATCTTGATATAACAACAGTTAACCTTTGGGTCACAACAACAATTTAATATGTTTCGCCATGAGGATGTGTAGTGTAATGAGATGGATGGAAATGATTTTATTTATAGTGCAAAATAACCTTAATTTCTGCAAATGACTACCCACGTCCTGATCTAACTAGATATTTTTAACGGCGTCTACAATCTTTCGTCTCTATACTGACTGCCGCCTATTAAATCTATAAATACTACAAAATTTGATGGAGGAAAATTACTTTGACGTCATTGTAATTCAATTACACATCATATGGTTTAAATTGAACCGTTCAATACGTCAATGAACATGTAGTCTTCCTCTTTTAGTAGAGTAAGGAAATATTCAAATTACTTCTCATCTAATAGCCAGCAATTATTACAGCATTCAAGATTTTACAATTTTATCAGTTAAATAATGAAGTTGGAAAAAAAAGAAAACAAGGACGAATGTCTTTCGTGATTGCATTGCAAAATGCATGTAGCCTACACACACTTTCCTTTAGGACTATTACAGTATTGGAAAATTTCTTTGGTCAATATCTAGAATGAGTTGAGTCAGATTTCCACTTACTTGACTTTTTTTGCTGTATTTGAATCGCACCATTCGCCATGTCAATGAGTCTGACGAATCTAAAACAGGTAAATGTGTTTGTCCTAAAAGTTCGTTCACTAAGATTGCCTTGACGCGACAATCTAAGGAGAAAAAAAATTTCTTATGTTTCACACTGAAATTAAATTTTGTAACGCTTTATTACTGACACTGATAAAACGAAAGGAAACTTACTTTGTCCCAAAATAATAATGCATGGAGGACGACCAACTGAATAAGAAAAGAATACAACAAATTGTTATTATGATTCATCATAATTGTCAGAACATTGTGTGTCACACAAGATATAATATCAAGAAATATATACCTGAACATCGTTGCCTTTGTACATCCTAGAAAAAATTAACAAGAGAGTAATATACAGTTTCGATGAATAATTATATTAATTAATGTTATTGAATGAATAGCTGTACGCATTGTAGACTCAAAAATGTATAATGCTTGAATCACTTTCATACATTTCATAATGCATATAATACATTATTACATGTGCAATAATGTACTAGTGTATTGTAAAACGTTTTTCTCAAAAATTTCGTCAATATTTTGTCCACTAGACTTATTTCACAAGAATTTGAGGTTTCTTAAAATATAGCCGGTACAAAATCTTTAGCCTACCTCTATATTCTGAGAAAACAACAAAAACGAGGCATTAAATCAGTACATACCTTGACTTTCCATTCAAGATTCTTTATTGACTCTAAAAAGATAAGAACATATCATCATCATAAGTACGAAAGATTGTAGGCAATATATGCATTGAGGGACTATCTTTGTAGATGATGAATCACTTCTCAGTAAAAAAATATGCCGACTATTTACCTAAAACTAGTAATAGCAGACAAATACGTACCTGAAGGAATTACTCCACTTCCTGAAATGTCATCAAGAGCCTTAAGTGTTTCGGAGTAAAGGCGTCTTAGCTGAACGCTACAGCAAAATATTATCAGGATTCATCTCAAGAAATAGATTCAAATGAGGTTGAGGTAGGCTATAAAATGAATGTACTTGTATTTCACATACCTATTCAGCGTAAATCGTCTAAATTCTGTAGGAAGATTGGTGACACCCATTGTTCCAATTCGTCGTGACTAATTTGCCTCAAAATGTCTCAAATTGGCTGGCTATCCCCACAAAAGGTCTAGCTAAATGAAAAATCAAATAGATAATTTATAATATAGCTAATTTGTAATTAAAAACTTTGCTCATGATCAAAGCTCTGTGCATTAAGCTTACCTGCTGATGAAGATTTAACCCCCCACTGGTGGTCCCAACAATTTGTTCTTTAATGTCACAAAAATTATAACTGTTGTTTATTAATAGTACTGGGACGAGAACAAGTTAGAAATAATCTCGTCAAGACCAATCAAAAAGTCTATCAAATGATTAAAGAAGCTCAAAATTTCTACCTAATCTTTTGTATTGTTGCATTCAACTATTAAATGGATGAAGTTTCTACAACTGAACAGCTATAAGTGATAACTAACAACTAGGCTCTCCGTTCAAAATCCATTATCCCAAAAAATCATAGTCCGGCCCTATAGTTGACTTGCCTTGTTAAAAGACAACTGAACCTTGATACCGGTAATGGTTGAAAATAGTCTAGTCAATAATTATTTTGAAAAATTAAAAATCAAAATTATTCTTGATAAAAAATCCCTGAGAGAAGCATCAACTCCATCATTGGAAAAATTCACTGAAAAGTCTGAAGCGGAAAAATCATCCATAAACGGAATACATGAAATACTGTGTACACTGGTTTATTGAGAACTCTAACAAATTATCGAAGACCTTTGGTCATATCCAAGGTCCTTTATGTCTTTCAACCTAAAAGAATGAATTAAATAATCATTTACCTGTCGGGTTTGTTCCAAGGGTAGGAGGAGAGCCTGGTTTTCGGAACGAAGTTTGATTAATTCGTTGATGGGGCAAACAGATGAAATAATTAAATCTATGTGGAGGACAGATGACAAGCTGATCTCTTTAATAAGATCCATTCAGCATCCTATGACAATTGACCTACAAGAATCAACAATAAACACCAGTTCTTAGTGATATTGATAACAAGACACTCATCACACAGGATTTTCCCGGATCTCACTGAACTGGAGCAGTTACTAAAGTATTTTACACAAACACAATCACACAAGAGTCTAGATGATGATGAATACTCCTGAATTGTAACAAACACAGAAAAAATAGTAAGTTGATGATCACACTTCAAAAAAAAATTCTGTAGATTCCACAAACTTGGGTTATAACAACTGACTGACTAGTTAGTTATCTCTGTCTCTCTCTCTCTCTTGTGGATGACTACAGGCCAGCCTTTTTCTTCGTCAAAAGAAATACATTGAACAGTTTAATCCCATGTGCTCTATCACTGTTTCACTATATTATATATATATATTATATCAGGTATACAAGTAAGTATGACAAGTATGTGCTTCAAACACAATAAACAATCCTTCCAACTGGACACACAGGAAAAGTCTGTGAAGGGCGACTGTAAAAGTTTTAGATCTTAGCCAAACGACAACCAAGTGAGTAATGAATTCTCAAAAATCTATTCCTAACTAATAAATAAATAAATACATGAACTGTAAGCTTCTTATGTATTTACAGTGACTTGATATATAAATTTTAACTCAGCATATTATTATAATATGTCTCCTAGCATCAGCATTGACTATCATCATCAATGAATGTTGATTGCAGCAATAGTCTCAGTCAGTCCTACTTACTACATACTTACATATAATATTGTGTTATTGAGTGTGTGTAAGTGTCCTTATCTAGGAATACTTTATAGGTAGTTCAACACCACAATTACATACAATATCAATATATTATCAGGGAGAGAATTGTATGCTGGTCAAATGAGAAAATGTTTATTTTCTACTTGGACATTTATTTACTGTAAAGTTAGTTGATATCTCCATGAGGGAAAAGAGACTGACTACTGGACTGAATGTACTACACCCGGTATATACTACAGAGAGATAATTATTTCTGTTTTTATCATACATGTTATTTTGCTTAGCTTAACAAAAGTTTTAAACAGAGCAAAAGCTACCATACTCTGTTGGCCATCATATTACATATTACTTTACCTATTCTGGATTTTGATGGTCATTTTACTACAATACTTATGTAAGTACTCTTGGAAGAGAGAGAGACCGTGAAACTTTTTAAAATACTTATATGTATGTACTTTTACTCTTGTTGAACAAGAGTCTCTGTAATATATAAATTATATAATGTATTGTACAACTATCCTAATGATGATAGCAAAAAGATTATTACTATTCTATTAGTATTAGCTCAAGACACACACAATATATTTTGGACTCCTTCAAATATTAATCCTCAATATTTCCAATCCTCCTCCTCCACTTTTATCGTTCACAATTTTTGACAAAAACAAAACCCACATAACACACATCCATGTACAATCTGAACAATAAAACGCTGCTCCAAGAGAGAGAGAGAGAGAGAGAGAGAGAGAGTATTAAAAAAGAGAATATTATGATATCATCTTTACAACGTAGAATGCGACTACTCGATCACTAAAAAATGTGCGGAAGCAGTCACATAGGTCAAAGGTGTCGGCTCATAGCTATGATCGAAACTCTTAATCTCATTAATGTATTAAGCAAAAATTATTTTTGCTTCTCTACAAACCAACTAATTTTAACCTCGCAATAACCAACTTTACAAAATATATAAAGTATATTAGCACTATTTTAAAATGATACAGAATAAATGGAATATTACGCCAAACTTACTTGTCCGATGGAAAATTTAGTAGATAATCATAATGACGATACTGTATATTTGTACCCTCAAACTGACACTCTGTCCACAGCCTCCTATAATACACTTTCATTAAAAGTTAAATGAGATAGAGAAAAAATTTATTTTTCTCGATCGTCCTTTCAAAATATTACCTCCACAAATTCCATTTAGCCTAGAAATGTGCTAGGTGGCTTTTGTAGTAAGTCAAAAATTTCTCAAATACCATTTTTCAGACATTTCAGACACTGAACAAGGTCAAAGTTCGGTCAACTTTCTCAATGAATTGGAACTGAATTTTTCCAGTTTATCTTCCAACACTTTTTGTGTCCAGTCCTTCCCTAATTATGGTATGTATGAACATGTAAACAAATCAGCTGGTGTGCGTGTGTAGTAAGTTGTCTTGTTCACTGGACAAAAACTTTCCAGCCTCTCCTCCATCAAATTTTCCACATTAATTCTTTTAAATAATTGCTACATTTGATCTGCAATTAACAGTACTAATTTGTTTTGGAAATTAACCTTGAGACAGATGTATAGCCCAAAGTACTTTGAACGTCATCCTATTCCTGCTGATCAATTCTTTTTCTGTCCATGTGAATTGTGAATAAATAATATGACATCGGCCTGGTGCATGTGAGGCCAATGAGTATAATCCTTTAACTACTGCATTCAAAGACATTAAAATCCCTTGGAGGGACGATGATACTCCAGCCTCTCTCTCAAAAAAGTGAACACTCGTTTGTATTTTTACCTCCAATAAAAATATGTAGATGTAGGAACACAGCAGTCATCCTCCTCCTGTCAATGTCGAGATATGTTGTACTAGATGAGACGATTACAATTGTCGAATGAAAAAAAAAGAAGATGACGGATGACGATACAGTTGTCGATTCATGCAACATTTAATCTTTTGAAAAGAATCGAAAATATCAGAGCACGTCACACAAATCAAATCCCTCCTCCATACATTAACATTAACATTACGTACTCCTCATCTGTACTTTACATACCTTGACTTAAGTTTTCAAGAGAGGGAGAAAAGTATTAAACAAATTCAGTGGACCATACAAGTTTTTTCCTTGATTTCCTTACATGATTGTGTATGTGTGTGTGTGTACATAAGTACTACTTCGATAATATCGTCTGCTTGAATTAACTAGAGTATGATTATTACTGAAAAACAAATTACAGTGCGGACAACTGGAAAAGGACGATTTATTAAAATATTGAGATTAAACGTCAGTTATTATATTTTTTCAAAACCCTCAATCATTCATCATTTATTGAACATATTTCGTAGTACGAGTAGTACAACCTAGTTGTAGTAGGAGCCAAAGTTAAATGGTAGTTTTATGATTGATTTTTGCATAATTAACATGCTACGGAGGGAATTGATGGTGGTGGGGGAGGGAGTAGTAGCACATATTAGAATAGTAGCTAAACCACTGATCACAATAATTAAAATTTGAAGGACAAATTCATAGTACTTGTTGTGGCGAGGCGGCCTGGGCGGCTTTTCCATAAATTCCATCAACGTGTACAATTGATCAGTACTTTGGAGTGTGTCTAAGTCTAGTACATATATTTATACCCGGACTTTAATTACTGACATTGTACAAGTATCCAATGTATAATTCTCATCATAATAATACAGGAACACTGTTCCTTTCCGCTCCATTTGTTTGCATATTATGTCCTATCGGCACAACAAAATTAATACTCCCGAACAACACCAACTATTATAACTGGACGTGTGTGTGTGTGTGTGTCTACCCTCCCTCCATCCCTCCTTGGAACGCTTTTGATTTCAGAGTTTTGTAGCCAAAGCAAATGTGTATGTACCTTCATGTACATAAATGTAGAGAGAGAGAGAGAGAAAGTAAATAGTCCTGTCCGACTCCTATATTGAATTAAAGAGTTGATCATCCTATATTTATAAACACCATTACCCATGTCGATGAGGTATTTAATAGCATGGTGAAAACATCATCCACTCTCAATTTATACAAAGCCAAAGCTGACTACTTTCCCCCAATACTGTTTTCTCCATTGACACACTTTCACTCACACCCAGTCCAAAAACTGGAAAACTGTGTGTGCGTGTACTCTGTACACTCCGTATTGTGTAACTCTTTATATACACACACAATAATGTAACAAAAACATGACCAAGTATGAATTACACTCAAAATTTACAAGGGAAAGTTTGGCAAAGCTACAACAAGGCGTGAAAAGGTAGAGAGAGAGATAGTGATGACTGAAGAAATAAATAAAGAAGCAGCCACGTTACTATCCGTATACAATGGAATATTTTGTACACGGGAAAAGCACTCCTCCTCCCCCAACATATTAGAACATATACTGAATTATGAAACGACAAAAGGTTCCATGTGTACGTAATGAAGGAAGGAAGGTAGACTCCTTTGGTGGATGGCTGAATTAAACGATCGATGAATACACCACGTAAATCTCTAATGCACTTTTCTGGTTACAATTTAAATGTATAAAAGACATAAAATTATCCCATCCACACACACACACACACACACATCTATAATACATTGCACATTAAGACATTAGGGTACCTCCAGACAATATTTTCCTGGATGGTGGAGGAGGCGGACTGGAGCTACCCTTACGATATAAAATTCATGGTTGAAGAAACCCGAGACAAGTAGACATTTTCCCCTCACTTTTTCCTCCCCTGTCCGCCACACCAGTAACAAGGAATTAGTGTGAGAAAAGTGGGGGAATAATATGTACGTCCACACTCACCTTCCAACCTATATACTGTCTTGTGTTATAGTTCAAGCAAGTTCAAGAACGGTAGGGAAAATATTTGAATAATAATAGTATTATCGAATAAATCAGTTGATTGGCAAGTTAAAAAGGTGAAAGAGCTTTCTCCTTAATGCTCTCTTCCTCCTCCCTACTTTCTATACAAAATTCTACGAAATCATAAGATAAGGGGAAAGTTTGATTGTTCTACTTAGCCCCATTATGAGCCAAAATTTATGAGTGATGTGTCCATCCCACTCTCTCCACACACTTAAACACTTGCTGTGACAAGGTCAGTCATTTTCTGTCCCTTTTCTTGGAATATTATTGCTATTCAGAGTGATGAACTATTTTGATTGTTGTTCTGATAATGATTGGATAATATGAGTAGAAAAATATGGAACTACATAAAAACATTGTACACAAGGATGTGTGTGTAGGCATTGTGTAGATCTACACATGTAGACATTTTTTGTGTACTCCACTGTTTGAAATCCTCCTCCGCATACTCCCAACTTTTATTATTAGTTTTAAGAGGAGGGACTGGATACATGGATGAGGGGGAGACTGTTGCTAATTGAATGAAAAATGAATACAACGCGAGGGAGTAGAAATAGAGTCATCAACAATGAATTGAGAATTGGAGAGAGGGAGAGGAAGGGAGGGAAGTCGTAAAATTATGTAGACAGGATTTTGAAAATTTGCTAAGAGGACGTATTAGATGCTGAATTATATAACAAAAATTATTGTTTGATGCATTGGGTAACTCAACGGAATTTAATTAGAAAGAAATAAAATATGAATACGATTCAACTCAGAGAAGCGGGAGAGGAGGAAGAGATTCACTCATTCACTGTATGGCATCGTCCATGAACATACACACATCCATAGACACACACACCAGGACCAAACATATAAAAGATTGTAAAATGTACAAAGGGGTAAAAATCAGTGATGCAACACGACGAGCACTGAGGTAAGGTCTGCCGCTTTTGGTCTAAAAAAATCTCAAGAGATTTGACTGGATGGCTAGAAGCGAAAAGTAGAAAAGGGTTAGATGCCAGAAAAACAGAGGAAAGTGGTGGGGGAGGAGGAGAGAGACAAATATGGAATAAGGGGGAAATGACTGTTTTCGAGAATCAAGAAGAAAATGTTACTGGAGAGTGGTGCGACTCCACACACAAACCCCATCCATACATATGTAGCCATCCCTCCAGCACTTAGAACTACTATGTAGAATGATTGATGGATGGGGGATGCAGAATTGCAGGAAAAACGCAGGGTGTCAAATAACCATTGTGCATCGTGAGGGTGGGAGGGTGTGTGTGTCCTCCGTGAGGAATTTCATAGACAATATTTTGAAATTATACTTTTGAGACAAACGAGGAAGAGGGAGAAGAAGAAGGACGGAGGGGAGGGAGGGACAAAAACTTTTTCCCTCCAGTCCCGTTCAAAAAAAACCTTGAAAAGTGAGGAGGAATAATTTTAAAAACATGAAACTTTTTTCTATGAATCTTCAAAGAAGATTCTCAAAACAGAGAGAAAAAAATTCTTGGCTGGAACAGAAATTTAGAGAAAAAAAAAGTTTATGAAAAGTCAACGCACTCTTTCACTCTCTCCTCTTTCAAAACTGCAAATCCTTTCCCTTCCCGACGAAAAAACCGGGCGTTCTACTCTCTCAGTTTAGGAAAAGTTACTCTGGGAAAAGGAGGAAAAAAGATAGTGTACTTATGTATATCTTTGTCAACTCTGGCCCTCATGCCACAGTCTCGACTTTGTGACACCCTGCACATTCAAATTTATAATTACTATGGATGCTCTGTGTGTGTGTGTGTGTCTCTCTCTCATGAATTAGCTATGAGAGCCACATCCGAGAATTTTTCTTCTAATTGCTCCTCCTCCTCCTTTAAAACTATACACATTGTTACTCTCCACTCACAACTCCTTGTTCTGGAAAGAGATAAGCTGTTTTTGGAACAAAGTTTAAAGACAAGTAGTGATTAACTTGGAAAAAAGGGAAGAGTGGAGTCTGTTCCAAAATAGTGTGTGTCTTTCACCAGTCTCCTTCCAACTATTTATGTACTACTTTGAGTTTGGAACAGTCGAGTACATATAAATACTATTTCTCTGTCCTTCTCTCGTTACATGGTACACAAGTAGTGGAGTGTTTGAATAAACATAGTCATCCATCCATTTCCTTTCCCTCCTCCTCCTTCCTCCACCTCTTTCTCCTCCTGACTTATGGATATGGAATGGGATAAAACTCAAGTCGTCGGATTATCATGAAGCTCAAGCACTATCCTAAATTGGATGGAAGTATGACAAGGCGGGGAGGAAAAATGACGACCACGACGACAACAAGACGACGGATGAGACTCAAAGATTTCTCTCCAGCAAATACAGCCACACACACACACTCTCTCGTACTGAAGGCATCCCTTTTCTCTCCAATCTTCTTTTTTCTCCTTTACTTTGGCAAATTGACCCCCGTCAAATGATTTTCCTCGAGTGTTTTCAAAATGAACACTTCATTGGGTCCCAAGTTTTCCTTTCGTCTCCCTCTCTTTCAATGAACTGTTTCAAATTCACTCACACAGAAAATCTCATACATTTACAACTGACGCTATAAATACTTATGTACGACACACACACGGAATCAAGCACTGAGAAGTGTCTCATGGTAATTTGCCGTCTGTGTATCAGTTTAACCCCGCTGCTCTTCTTTTTTTACGAGCTTACACACAATGTAATTATACATAAGAAAAGTGGCTCAGAGCTCCTCACATCAAGTGAGTCAGAAGCAATTTTCTTCTCTCTCTCTTCCTCTCCTGGTGTCCTCGACTTTTGTGGTTAGCCGTGTCCTGACTTCTCTTCTCTTTTTTTCTTTCGTGGGGAATAAGCAACTGACTCTTTGCATGAACTTGGTTCTTTTTTTCCCCTGCACTTTGTGTCTTTCTCTGATATAGGTATTATCATCTCTCTCTCTCTTACCTTGACGTGCTTTCTGTAGTTGTTATTACCGGTGGAGAGTGTGTGTGTGGTTGTTCTATGATTTCCCGAGTAAGCGGAGTGACATTAACATATATATCAATCGTCTAAAGTTCACCCATAAAATTGGTAATGCCCGTTGTTTTTTTCCCCAATCCACCCGCATTTATGTTGTCATGTCATGCAAAGGAGTCGAGGGAGAGAGGAGAGCAGAGAGCAGGGAAGAGAGAATAGGGAGAGCGACAAATTGTTCATTTCCTCGGGAGAACCCGAATTTTTCCCTTCTTCTTCTACTGTGTACCAGTGGGGCCTAATGGAAAAATTGTAATCGTCTCCAGGGGTTATCCTAATGTAGGACCGCGTCACCCGAATTGCTCTAGTATTACACACACTTACACTTAGACTCTTCTCTTCCCTCCTCCACAGTCCAATGACTGTCCTCACGAAGAAAGAAAAAGGCTGCCAATCGCTCTCGCCTCTTCTCCTCTCATCTATCACACATTACATACTCAGAGCAACTCTCACCCCTCTAATCCACACACACATACGTGTGTCTGTCCATGACATTTCCCTGCCCCCCTCCAATTGGTACTTGAATCACATTAAGATTTCACACGAATCCTTTATATACACACAATTGTATCGACCATGTATTATGTACAGTGTGCAATAAGACTACCATTCTCGTTTCCCAGTAAATGTTGATCATTCACCCACCCCATCATCCAAAAACACTTTTGTGTGTGTCTCTATGTGTGTGTGTGTGGATTCAGAAACCCTCCCCGCACATTGTACACTGGAAATTGAGACGGAGTGATAAAGAGAGGGAAAAAAGTTGACCATGCTGACTTCTGCCTTATCTTTGGTTCGTTGGTGAGTCCGTTGAATAGGGAAAAAACAGCCAGGCTCTTCCTCTATCATTATTATTATTGTTGTTTTGGAGAAATATCATTATAGAACTGTAATTACTTTCATAAAATAATTTCACTCTTACCATGAGCCCTCGCTACCCCTCCACACACACAGTACTCCACACCACATATCAAAGAGAGAGAGGTTCTACCTGGACACACAGGGAATCTGATTCAGATAATGTAACCGTAGGGCACTTGAAGGAACCCAAAACTATTTCATATTATACATTTCACACACACACTGTACGACTGTGCCTACTAGTCTCCAACACACACACTCCACTCTCACACTCCAAGTCCTTTTGTTTAAATCATAAAGAAGAAGTTCTATTTTTCTATTTCTCTGCACCCTTGGATACTCCACAACGTGCTATTGTGATACACGATAAGGAATTAGCTTCGTTTCACGGTCCGTCCCCAAACCATGAGTCTCCAGTCGTCTCTCTCTCTTCTCTTCTCTCCCTCCCTCTTTCTCACTTTACTCCATTCTCCACTCTCGTAGCCCGCCTGGGAAATTCAACCCTTTTTTGTGTCATTTCGTACTCTCCTTTCTTGTATTTCCATTGCATCAACATTACGTTGCACCACTCCATTGCTCTTTTTTCACCTTCCACCTCACTTTAATAGGTGCATCTTTGGACCATTGTCTTTCCTTTTTTTCTCTTTCTCTCTTCCCCCTAAAAACCATTATCACTGATGACTTCAGAACAACATAGGCACAGGCACACACACAAAAGAACAGAGGAAGTCGAGGAGGGCGGGTAGGGGGAGACAAGAGAAATGAGAACGTGGCTAGAGAATAGTGTGTACAATCGTTCTACAGATATACATAGAATAGGGAGAGACACAGTTCAAGTCAACAAAGTCAACTTCTAAAAGGGGAGACACACACACACAAGGAGAGAGTGTGTGTGAGTGTGAGACCATCAACGTCATTTATTCCAGTGGAGCGCAGAAAGGAGGCACAGAGTCCATCATCATACTTACAAACTACAAAGTGCCAACTCCTTTATTGCATTATAGGTCCATTTCAAGCTCCTCCAAACCAACAACATTGTACAGAAGGGCAGACAAGTACAGTAGATGAACCAGAGTGTGTGTGTCAGTCCTACACACACACACACTCTCTCTGTATATTCCAAAACCCTCTTTCTCTCCCTCTATCGCGGTGTCTGTCTGTCTCTCCGTGTGTGGGGGATGGCCACCTTGCATAATTTAGCGGGTTATTCGTCACCATCCATGATGTGCCCATTATGAAGAGCAGTCAACCAGCTACAGTCATTTTGCTCATTTCCACGAAAACACACACACACACACAACAGCCTTTATTGAGACTTCCTGAACAACTTTTATATCCCTGTCTCTCTCTCTCTCCACTCCTAAATTATACAGCTGAGAAAATATGCACTTGTACTTGTGTCTAATATAGATTGCTGGTGTGGCGACGACTCATCATAACCGTCATAATGTACCGGCCTCCGGCACACACACACACACACTTCTTCTCTTTTGCTGTACATACACAGGTATTATACATACTTTTGGAGACTTGATCCAATCAGCTGTTCTCATCCTCCTCCAATTCCACAAGCATGAAATAACAATAAGGAGACAACTCTTGAAAAAGAGGATGACATTTTTTATGGAGAGAGAGAAGGGAAAAAATGAGGGGGAGAAAAGAAACGGTGGTTTCAAGTCGACTTTGGTCGGTTGTGGAATTGTATTTTCCACGCAATTTTTCATCCCTCATCTTGCCACTTTTTCTGCACAACCAAATTAATTTTCACAACTTGCATGCTTAGGGGAGATTGGGGGAATTCCCGTGTAGACCTTGTTTTTTTGAACAGACATGTCCGTCAAGGACTCCCCACAAGGAATTGTTTTAATTACTCTTTTCCCAAAACTGTTAGTCGATAGTCATCATTAGGATAGGATGATGGTCCTTTCTTGTGGTCATTAGTGTGTCAAGAGAAGGGCACTATTTCGAGACACACAACTTGAGTCGTCATTTACAGTCCGAGTCATACTTTCGTCCTTCCTTTTTGTGAATGCCTATTTCCGAGTAATTATTTTTTAATCTATTATCAATTTTCAAACAACGTTCCATCAGATTTTTTCCTTTTGTCAAAGCAGTACAATACTCAAAGTGGATTCATATTTTATTGTTGGGAAGGTGGAGAATGACAAGGACGGCTTAATTGAGACGTTTTCTCTCCTAACTTCCCCTACAAGTATAAATAGTTGATAATAAATTCCTTTTTTCACAAAGTTAATGTCAAACTTTGGATCAAGTTTTTGAGGGAAGTCTGATAATATAAAAGGGAAGACGGAACACACAGCATAATGGTACTTTATTTTACTTTTTGTATGTACATTACTCTACAGCTTTTGGCTTGATAGAGAGAGAGAGAGGAAGGGAAGGGAAAAATAAACCTGGGAGAAAATCGGAATACAGATAAATCGTGGGAACTCTGACGAGTATTCATGCCGGGTTTATAAAGTCTGTTTTTTTCTTCGAGACTCTTTTTTTCTCTCTTAAAGAGCACTTGATGAATGATGCAAACAGGCCTTTATTTTCAAAATCCCAATCTAAAAAAGGGAAAAATGTGCATTACTTACCTGTGTCTATTTTCGTTCTCTCTCTCTCTCTTTATTCCTCCTCCATACACACGCACCACAGACACACACCTTATTTTCATATTGTTGGAGGGAGAAGCCTTAAATGTAAACGTGTCCAATGTGTCGTAATAGGCTGTCTTTTTACACACATTCCTCCAGCCATACATACGAGATTTGGAGTGTCATCTCAGTTCTCCAAAGGGATTTTGAATAAAAGTGAAAGAAAACTATGAATGTGTGTGTGTGTACATCACAATAGAAAAATCCTTCTCTCTCAATCCCACTGGCACTCCACAGTTCCATATCCCCAACTCCATCCAACTAATGTGTGGTGCTGTGGAGAATTAACAAAAAGAAGATAAAATATTCCAACTTGGAACAACAACAAAACACACTCTAACAGATAATGTAGTATTTGGGTGCTTTCAGCACAAAATGTAGAGAGTGGAAGTGGAGGGGCTGAGAAAAAAAGTCACGGAGAAAAGTAAACGATGACATTGAAAAGAAAGTGGGGATGTTCATTTCATATTTCACACATCATTATTTGTCGAACTTGTTCCAACTTACGGGACACGAGAAAAGAGAGAGAGATGTGAGAAAAAACACAAATCCCAACAGACTTTCAAGTATATTTTGTATTTTTTCAGATTACACACATTTCCCTGACTCGCATCGGCTAAGCTCTTCATTTCCATTGATTGTATTCATCTCTGCCTGCCTCTCTGTGAGTAGTGTGTGTGTGTGTGTGTCTTTTTACCCTCCCCTCTCCCTCCCTGTTTGTTGTTGGTGTTGCGTGTGTTTACGCGGCGTTTCTCCCTTATTTTCTGTCAATTCACTTGAAGAATATCATCATTTGTATTCAACTATTCTTCCAATTCTTCTCGGAACAGAGAGCGTGGGAGGAGGACGCAAGTGCTCAATTTGAAAGGAGAGGGAGTCTTGAGAGACCAGGAAGGTGAGAGGGAAGGAGAGACTCAGCTGAGTCGAGACACAGTGTATTTTTATTCCAAACTAACCACCATCCACCCCCCTTCCACAAACTACATTATACATGTATAGACGTGTGTGTGTATCGAGTGTGTATAGATAGACACATGGAGAGTGGAAGAGTTGGAGTGACTTGGACTTGTATTGTTACCTACCTGAATAGAGCAATTCGTGTCCATGTTACGTTGATAATCTGTTGAAAAATTGAAATTAATGGCGGTCCAGACTTGTCTCCTTTCATTCTACTACACACAAAAACACACACACACTCACTAACTCTACCACTAACATTATTTTCAAGCTCAACTCTTTACCACTTTCCTATTATAAATATATGTATAGACAGTTTCTGCCTCCCTCTTTTTGTGTATCTGGAGAGTATACTCCCATTATCGTGTGTGTGTGTGTACTGTGTACACGTAATTTTGTCTTGGCTGAAACAAGAAAAGAATGGCTTTAGCCCTGTTTGACTATGCAGCACTAAAAGGGCTACTTAGCACTCAGCATATGCATGAATCGCAACAAATTTTTTAACGTCTTTCAATCCTTTCTTCTTCCTCCTCCTCCTCTTTCGTCCCCTCCCTCTCCTTTTTTCTTCGTCATCTTCCTCTTTAACGAAAGAGTACATAAATGTGATCACGGTCAGTTTTTTCCCCTTCCCTCCCTCTTTCTCTCGTCTGAGTCACTCTTTTGCTAGCTTTGGCTTTTAGTAATGAAACTTAATTTCTACACTTGGATGTGACTTGAACAGTGAGGACGAAGAGAACATCCTATCCATATAAGTAAGTCTTTAAATTTTATTAAGATGTGTTGTCTGGATTACGTACACAAGGAACAGGGTGACAAATGACTCTTGGCATGTGTGTGTAAAAGTACAATTGTACCCTTACACAGAGCGTCGATTGTTGGATTTGTTCATGTTGGAAAGGGGGAGTTGAGAACAAAATTGAAGAATTATGAAGTATGGAGTACTCCATTATCTTTTTTATATTGTGAAAACAAGCGTCAGTTCGTTCCACTTGTCTACGGACGCAAGAGTCATTAAGTGAACAGGTCTAAAGTTCTGTATGAATCCATCTATAATTGGGAGACAAGATCAAAGAAGGGGGTTCCGTTTTAGCGGGCTATCCTTGATTTCAAAATTCCTTTGTATTTTTTGAATTCAAGGATAGCCCGGCAAAACGGAACCCCCTTCTTCGATCTTGTCTCCCACTTGTATCACCGATTTTCTTACAAGGAAATCCTTAAAGTAGGGTCAGAAGAGGAAGGAGTGACATAGATTTAGTCCGAATGACTGATAATAGGAGGGGAAATAACAAATTAACTTTTTATCTGAAGACGATAATAATCATTTGTGAATTATGAGATGACCCGGGAATTTCTGGAAATAAATTTCCCGACGCAGGAAACATTTGTGAGCACTTCCAAACTCAATGTCGTTTGTCCTCACAGTTTAGAAATACGGTCAAAATTTGTGAAATTCGGGGTGAGCCGATATTAACTTTTAAATGACCCGGGGACATTAAAAACACGTTTAAAATGATTAATTGAAGTCTTTGAGTAGCGCAGTGACTGTGGAAGTCTGAATTGACTGGAAGAAAAATAATGGTTCGTGAAGTTTCCTCAAGCCAGATTGAGTTCACTGGAGAAGCCTTCAGATTTTTCAGTCTAAACCCCGACAAGTCCGAAAAAATTATTTATCGGCCAGTGATGTAGTAGTAGAAATTTATGGACCTGTTTACTTGACCAGAAAACGGAAAAGTTATCTCCTATTGAGATGAAGAGACGAAGGGGGAGATTCAATGAGTCGGGATATGTAAATTTTTGAATAGAGGAAAGAGAGTCTGTGTCCTGTGTGTGTGTGTATTATTCAGAGGGTACAATTCTGAGAATTAAAAAGGTTATTAAATTTGAAATTCTGATGAGTCTACACAAGTTGATTTATTTCTCATTTGCCAATCGTTGGTGACTCCTGGTTCTCTTGACTCCTTGATGAATTCCCTAATTGTATCAAAGAATCCACACTCCACTTCTATTATTCATTTTCCTCTCTTCACTGGATGGAGAGAGAGAAGGCGGGAGGGGAAAGCGATCGGATTCTTGGTAACTGAAAAGTAATTGTGACTAAACTGTACGTAATGTGTGTGTGTTCGGAGAGAGATAGAGGATGTTATCCCTAAATGGTACATTATTTGGGGAGGAGAGGAGATAGGAAACATGTTGAAATGTAGAATGAGTACATGTGTGTGTGTGTGAGTGTGGACGGGTAAATGGATGCCAAGGTAGGAGCGTGTGTGTGTGTGCTGAACTGGAGCAGTACAAATTCATTTACATGTATTGAGACTGTCCTCTAATTGCCATAAATAAACTCCATTTGTGTCCACTGATCAGCGGCTGGGGCCTCGGCCACCGTGACTTTGTCATTCTACCCGCCATCCGTAAATGCACCCTACTTTCCATTTGGACTTCACATCAGATGCGGGGACTCGGCGGCTCAGCTCTCATATTTGCACTATAATTACATTTACAAGGTCGTATTAACAGGGATTTTGCCCCGATACACACACACACACCCATACACACTGAGACAAAACAGACAGACACACGCCGATGGCCCTCTCCAGGAAAATGGAAATTGCTGCCCGGATGCCTAAACGGGAAAGAGAGAGAGTGAGTGTGTGTGTATTTGTGGTTCTACTTATCTCGGCCAAAGTCAAGCTCAATAATAGGACATCCTCTTTTTGCACTTTCATACAAACAAGAGAATGACATCCACACAACCCACCCTCCACACACACACACACAGGTCCTAATGAATGGCTTCAATTTTGCACAGGAAAGCACTTTGCATCTGTGGGGAAAATCTGTGCAGAAAATGAAAAACATGAACATTAGGAGGAGAAGAAACCAATTAAAAGGACGGAGGATGCTCTCAGTAAAACACGGGGAAAGAATACATTTGTTTGTACATATGATTCAGAGTAAGTACCACACACACACACTCACCCTCACACACGTTACTCCCACACATGTGAATTTATTTGTGTCCCTGTTATTTCCCTGCAATGCGGATGGGATGAGAGAGAGTATCGCCCATTTCTGTGTTTGAATTTCAATTAGAAATTAGAAATCCCGTCTCTCCCTCTCTCTCTCTCGGATGACCATCCACATCTCTTCCTCATTTTCTTTGTTCCTGGAAATCTGGTTTTGTTTATTCAACCGTGTACTCCTTGTTACTATACGTACATTGTGCGTGTGTCTCTCTCCCTGTGTGTGGGATGGCTTTATTAACTCTGTGATACTTTCTCTATAACCCCGTTGACCTGAACACACACCGAGAGAGAGGGGAGAGGGGGAGAGATGAAAGTTGGGTAATGTAAGTCATCCCTCTGGTACTACCAATATTCGGCTACTATTTCATTTTACATGGAAAATCATGAGAGAGTGTGTGTGTGTGTGTGGAAATTTGTGCTGTTAGCAAATTGTTCCAATTTTGGTCAAACTAAATTACATTTTGTAATTTAATAGCCATATTCCGTACCACGTAGACACACACAGACATACAGAGCTGAGGAAAAAAGACATTAGGAAAGTTATTGAAAATTGAATTTGAAAGAGGATAATGTAATCTTTTGAAAAAATCCATTTCATTTTTTTTCTTAAGAGAGAGAGAGAAGGAAAATTAGGGAATGATTGTAAAGGGAAAAAAAGGAGAAGAAAAGATTTATTGTTATGACTTAATGTAGGACGGAGGAGGATGATAACTGGGTTTGTTGTTGTGTGTGTGGTCATTTGTTGTGCTGCGGTCACCTACTCACAGAAACCTACCTCAATTATGCAGATATACTCGGATACATTCTCCTTCCTCCTCCTTCCCTCGTACTTTGAATATTTCTAGTATTCCTAAAATCCCAGCCTATCATTTTCTGGCGGATATTTTGACACACAACTTTTGTACACACACATCCACGTTCATACTTGTACTCGAGGAATTGAGCACTCCTTATGCATGTCAGGTATGTAAGTAAATGGAATTTTGTGTATGACACACACAGGCACACTACACACCACTGTTTGCTAGTAGCTGGTATGAGAGAGAAAGGAAAGGGAGGGAAACGGTGGGAGAGCCGTACTCGAGAATTATAGTGTAATAATAATGGATTTGCAAGGAAGGGAGGACCGAATAGTCTCAAATATCGGGGAAGTGTGAGCATGCAAAGGAAAATTTCCCTGTGGTCTATTATTCATTATTATAAACACCGAAAGGCACGCCAAGCACAAAGGACCGGGAAACAAACGCTACTTTGTGAGAAAGCACACACACACACACACAATCAGATATCAATGTATGGACAAAAGTACGTAACATTGTTTGTGTGTGTGCAATATAAATTCCTGTATCCCGTTTACACTTTCCCTCTCTCTCTCCCTCTCTCTCAAGCACACGCAAAATTGTGTACATATTTTGCTACTTGTGTCCGCTTGTTCTGTTCTGTATATGCCCATGAGAGCCCTCCTCTTCTACCTATATACATTCTTAAGGATGCCGGACGGCATTAATCATTATTGTCTCATATCGCCGTAGTCACAAGTTGTGCCTAGCCATTTTTTTCTCATTGTGTAAAGAAAGTCTTTTGTACGACACAGTTTCCCTAGCCACACACACTTCTCTCCATGCCATGTAGGAGAGGAAAGAGAGTCTTCCATAATCCTTTAATACACTCCCAACCACCATTATTTACATGTTGGCTGGAGGAAACAAGTGCATGACTGATGGATGAATATCCCGCTACAACTATTTGCAAAATGTGAGGCACTTGAATGTAAACAAACCAAAAGAGAGAGAGAGGGAAGCATTGACTTGTATAATAGTCGACAACATAATGCAACACTGAACAGATAGCTGTGTACATGCTACATGCAGGTTAACAATTCTCTGTGAGGAATGGAACAAAGTCTCCCTGTCCCATTATAAATGAAAAAATCATTGAATTCTATTCCACTCGACGACGATAAACGACAACTGTTTACATTTGGTGGAGCTCAAATAAACTTGACTTTGTGTCAAGGCAAACAGAGTGACTGTGTATTTTATATTATATAATACATCCTACTCTCTTTCCCTCTCTGTCTCTCTGTGTGTCTCTCAGCCGCACGATCGGGGAGTTTGTTCGGGGAGGGAAAAATATCATTTTATAAACAATTACGCTGAACAATTTTTCTTTTTTGTACGAACCCACACACACACCGCACACCACACACACACCCTGTGCACCAAACGAACGTCAAGTGGGGCTTGGATGTATATGGGGAAAAAAACACAATTATTTTTATATCCAGTCAGTCCAACAAATTTTTATATGACGCCACAATCCACAATGGATCCACGTGGAAACAATCATGAGTAGAAAATGTGAGAGAGACAGAGATATTTATGGTCACAGACATGAAATGCAAGTAAGTGAGCTGGACAAAATGTTTTGGTTTCCCGGACTGTTGTGACTACAGCCAGAGAGAGAGAGAGAGAGGAAAGGAAAGGAGAACATGATACGAAGGTAGGGACATTAGAGTTGGAAAAATTGAATGATGCTTTTAAATTGGGTATAATAGTAAGAAGAGAGGGATAGTGTGTGTGTGTATACACCAAATGTTGATTCACTTGCAGCAAACAGAGAGGAAAAAACAGGTGAGCCCTGCACTTTGCATGTTAGATTACCTCCGATCAAAAAAACGGAGAAAAAAAAGTCTTGTGCGTGCAAGAACAGGTAGATGGGTATGTATGCACTTGTGGATGATAGTCCCCTCATGCGAGTGTGTGTGTGTGTGGAAGGAGGCTAGGAATGAACTCAATTTTATATATAATATTATGTAACATGTACGAAACTCCGAGGCTGAAAAAAGAGAGAGACGAGATTGATTCTATTGGATGAGTCTCTCTGTTTCTTTCTCGCTGTCTCTCTCATACACGTGCACCACTTTTTTTAAAAGCTGGCCCATTTGACAGGAGGGAATGAAAAGGAGAGAGAGAGAGAGAAGTCGAGGATCAAGAAGGGAAGGACTGTGAGAGAAAGAGAGGGTAAAAAATGGAAGTATCCTATACACAATGAGATTGCATGATGCCAAGGAAGATTCAAAGTTGCGTAGTGTGGTTGAAAAGCGCTTGATTTGCTATGCCTCAAATGTCAGCCCCGTATCGGACTAATTTTGATTAAGCGAATAAAAATGAACCAGCCAATGAAGAAGAAGATTATTGAGCTCCACACAACACAACACAACACACACACACACACTCACTCCAGTATAAAAGGTATTCTTTCGTCTTTCGTTGTTGTTGTGGTTGGTGCGTGCTGTTGAACTGTTGGAGGGGTATTCTGCCTAGTGGAGTGTTTAAACTGAGAAAGAGAGTACCATACACAAGACTCAAGACACGTCACAAAGATAGAGTTAAATTATACTTTTGGGAATTAAAGCGTAAATCTTTAAGAAGGTGGAGTAGTCAAGAATAAAAATAATTCAATTCTGCCTTTTCAATTCCATTCTATTCAAGTTTAATTTTTTATGGGCAATTTATACTCCACAGCTCATCATCATCGTTCCTTCTTTCTCTTCTTCTTCTTCTTCCCCTCTCCACCATCTCTTCTTTCATGTTCATGTCCAGAACTCTGGTTACACCACGAATCCTCGTCTTTATCCCTGGTACTTGGTACGGCCATATTAATTGTACACAACACTTGAGACTTGTGAAGTGGCGTGTCTTTTCTCTCTTCTTCTTCTTCGTTTTTTCCCCTCTTGATAGTAATCAGCCCGATGGCACTGAATAGTTTTGTCTTCCTATACTCACGTCCATTGTGTGTGTGTGAAGATGTAGAGGACGAAAAATTTCATGTATCGGTATAGAATTTCTGAAAGCCAATTAAACAATAACTAGATTAGATTGCTCCCTCTTTATTCATAATCAAATTGAGATAAAAGATTAGGGAAAGGAGTAAATTAATTAAACGTGTTACACACACACACTTTTCTTTTGCTCCATCATCTTCCATGATCCTCCAACCATATCTCCATTTATAAACATTTTTTTCCATCTCCATCTCGCTCTTTCTTTTCCTTCCCTCTGTTTTTTACCGACTGCCCTTACTGCCTTGACTCCAATTGCCGACAACACTAATGAATTGTAAAATTGTTGACAGATTTATGCTCTCCTGTAACAAGTAAAAGTATGTAGACGGCGGGTTACGGGATGGAGAGGAAAGAGGTAATCATCAAATGAGTCCATTACATGGTAAATGAGTACAATGTAAAATTCAATTCCAAAGTATTCTTTCTCGGCTTAATTTTTTAAAAACTGTTCCTACCAGTCTAATAATAATAATTTATTTAACTTTAATTGCCAAATCTATAAATACCTCCCACCCTCCCTCTCTCTTTGTTTCCTTTGTTGGTGCGTGTATGGAGGAGGACAAAATGCAGTGCTATATATAGGTCTCAACGAAATGAAAGAGAGAACAGTGCAATGGCATGAAATATTTATTTTACAAGAGCAATCTTTGAGCAATTTTCTTGATTTGCTCCAGGCTCCAGGCTCACATGCACACAACACACACACACACACATCGTGTATGTACTCACAAGAGAGAAAGGGAGAGAGGGAGAGAGTCCGGATGAAAATTCACTTTGTGACTTTGGCTCAAGCATTATAACACTCCATTTACCTGCATACAGACGAATTACATAACAACAAGAAGAACTGGGAGAAGAAGGCAGTGTTACACATTTCATGAATAATTTTACTGTACTTACAAGAACTTGCTAGATAGCGTGTCTATTACCCTCCACGTATGTGTGTGTGTGTCTTGTAGCATGGCTTCGTAAAGCGTCATTCTTCCTTTGAGCTCAATTTCTCATGGAGAACACACAAAGGTTTTAGTGTTAAAACATCAAGTGAGTTTGATGCCGTGTGAGTGAATGTTGTTCTATATACAGACACACACACACCCTCTCTGTCTCCCTGTGTGTGTGTGTGGAGAGTTCATTTCAAGACATATTAATATTATACACCATAAATGTGAAAGAAAATCCAAGACATGACCATATTTCTTTCTCAGCCTACAAATTATACATATACCCCCAGAAAAGTCGACAGAGAGAGAGACTCACACTGTAATGAGCTACGAGTAACAAAGATTCTCGACTTTTAGAAGAAACACAGACTTGACGATGATGATGAGGACGAATGAAGGCTCTTGAAAATTGTAAAAAGCTTCAACACATTATTTTTATTTTATTTTTTTCTCTCTCTCTCTCTTTCTATCCCTCCTCTTTTTGAGATTGAGCTGAAAACTTGAAAATGTTCACATATGCTGTGTGTCTCCCAGCACACACACATCCTCCCCTGATTTTATTTTTCATGTCTAACTACCCTTGCTTCGTACAATCCCCTCTCCTCTCTCTCTCTAACTGTGTGTGTGTACATTTATTTCATATGAGAAAAGATGGACAGTTGCTTCAATGTTTTCATTATTTTTTGACTATTTTTGTGTGTGTGTTTACGTGTGTGTAGTCTGACTCTTCTCATTGTATTTTGCAGTCACTGCACATAAGTACAATGTTTTTTTTTCAAAAATTGTGTGTGTGCTCTTTTTTCTCCCGGACTGAATCAAAACATGTAATTTTACTGCCTCTGCTCAGCCCCATTAGGAGGAACAGAAGAGAGGGAGAGGGGCTTAAAGGGAGGGAGCCCAGAGTATTAGTTGTAGTATTTTTTTGTCGGGGAATTTGTGTTTATACATTAAGCTCTGGAGACATCCTGCTGACCCAAGACGATATCAAGAAGACAAGAGGAGGAGGAGAGGGGAAAAAACAAGATGAGGAGCAATCACAATCTTCCTCAATGTATACCTACGGTAGTGTGTGTGTGTACCTTTCTTCCTCCTCTCTCTCTCTCTATCTCTGGGACTTGGATTTACGCTTTTTTAGGTTCAGCACACGGGAAATCGTGAGGGAGGAATAAAAGTGTAGCAGACGTGTCTCCCTTGTCCTTTTTTTGTCGCTTAAAGGAAATCGTAAAGTTGGTAAACGTTTTAAATTTGAGGCTGATTTTTACAAGCTCTAAAATTTCTCCTCCTCCTCCTCTTCCACTGTTTGTCAGTGTGTATTCTTTACGATTTACAATTTTACAGACAAACACATCCACTCACGCACACGCATATGTCTTTGATATGTGAAGATTTGAAGTTCTGTGACCATATCATACACACAGACACACACACACTTCTACGTCCTCACACTTTATATGTAGTGCATGCAGCCCGGCACGACTTGACTTTGCCATTTTTCTGAACCCCTCTTTTTTTATTGCCATGTATTTTTGCCTCAGTCAACAGACAAGAGTCGTGGAAGAATGGAGGAAGGAGAGAGAGAAAAGGGGGAGGAGGAGGAGGCGAAAAACTCTCACCCTCCCGTCAAAAATTCGAATTCGTAGTGTAAATTGTAAATGCAAAAGTTTTCCCACCGCCATCGCCTCATCCTCCTCATCCACCTCCATCATCCATAAAGAAACTGTTCAAAAATAAAGCGTCCCCAACAACTCGGCCCTTTTTTTATGTCCATGATCCTCATGAATTTTAAAGTTGTTCAGAGTGTGAGGGAAGAAACTCATTTTTGAGAGGGTGAGGAGGATAAAGAGAAGGAGGAGGAGGAGAGAGGAGAGTTTTGCAAAATGTCTTTTCATGCCCACTTAAAAGAATGTTCAAACCAATCAGAATTGTCTCTCTCTGTGTATCTCCATTCGGATGCTGCAGTTGATTTCCCCTCTCTCTGTCTTATTCGTGTCTGTAATATTCTCAGCTCTGAATCTCCTCGAGTAAAAAAAGTAAGTGAGAGCAGAAGAACCTTTTTCCATTCTTCCTTCTCTGGGGCACCATTTACCACTATTGGTAAATGGTGACTTCCCTTGAGGTCAAAAGTCTACATTCTAATGAACTTTTACAATAAACGCTTTGTTACATCTGTGTCTGAACACCTTCCCTGTCTCCCCCGTCTGTGTGTGTGTGTGTGTGTCTGTCTCTTATATATGGAGTTTATTATTGTTGTAGTGTATATGGACAGGGACTAAAGATAGAAACATTCCATTTTATTTCTTAAGTCCTTCCATTCCTTGGTTAAAAAAATGATTGTTATTGTTTTTCTTTGCAATTTATTGAGAACGACGGACACACACACACACTCACCCTCTCTCTCCCTCACACACACACACACTGAGTGAGTGGAGTGTAAAATGGTGATGGAGAAGGGCCAAAATGGAAATGAAAGTTTGAAGCGCGTTAAAAAATTGTAATCCACAATACATTCACAATACATCATGTAATGAGGATAATAAAAAGAAGTATATAGCGCACTATTTCATAACCGTTCATAACTCCACACACACACACACGAGGGAGGGAGAGAGAAAGAGAAGGAGGAGGGGAGGAAACAACAACTTTTTGGCTTGTCACTTTGTGCTCCACTCTCCTGTTCAGGGTAGAAAAAAACTATTCGACACAATCATTTTCCTCAATCTTTTTTTGGGGGAAGCCGTACTACTCACGTCAACAATGAAAAAGAGTGAGACATGTACACAATCACATGAAATACATTTGCCAGCGAATGGAGTTTATACATTTTTTTATACCTATGCATATATGGAAAAGTTATAAACTTTTTTTATAATAAAAAAGGTCAAGATAATCATATATAATATAAAAAAGGAATTTTTTAGTGGCAGCTAGTGAAATTGAAAAGAATCCATATTCTTCTTCTCTCCCTCTCTTTCTGCTGTCCTTCTCAAGAATCCTCCTGCCACGTTGATTTCGAATACTCCCAATTGTACATAAATATAGTTGTATGTGTGTATTTTTATACTTTTTCAATCACATATTCTCGGCGGCCGTTTTTTTGGAGAGGATCAAGGAATGTTTGAGAGCTAAATTTTGTTTGAACGTTATTATCCACCGCCTTTCCTCTTTTCTTGGTCCCTGTCTCTGCTTCTGCTCTTGTGATGACATAAATTTAAAATAGTTTTACTTCCTCTACGCATTTTTCTGCGAACTTCGAGTATTGAAATTTTTACTTTTGGTGAGTGTACTTCAGTGCGTGTGTCTATACTTGTAATTTGTACACACGTACAACGTAAGTATTTGATGACAATTTTTAATATGGAGTATAAAATATTACGATGGTCTTTATGACGAATGTATTGAAGGTGGACTCAATACATGACAGTCATTAGACGACCCAACCTTGTCCTCTTCTCCTTTGAGATGACATTTTTTCAAAAAAAATAAATTTTACAACCTCTCGACTGAGGCAAGAGAAGAATGAGGAGATGATGAAGAGACCACAGTCAAAAGATTCATTTATTCTGCGTAAACGATATTTTATCCAGCCTCTCCTCTCTTTCTCCAATTTTTCTGAAAGAGCTTAGGTAAAATAGTAAATAGATGGTTATTTTGAAACCCCATATATTACATTGTATGTACAGTTGGGTAATGTAATTGTACGGAGGAATGACAGCAAAGGAATGATATAAGGAGAATGGAGATGCGAATGTAATACTTGGAGGGATACCTTCTCTCTCTCTCTCGAGTATGCGTATGATTGGATTGGATATTTTGATGAAAAGTTTTTAAGTAACTTGTTCGCTTGGCAGAGACAGAAAGAGAGAGGGATAGAGAGCGGAGGTCAGGAAGGTGAGACTTACAAAAGCATCCCTTCTTTAGGTCAGTGGTTAGGTTTTCATTTGAGTTGGACTACTAGGAAGATTCTCAACAGGAGGTCGTCCTTCTCACTTTTGATGCTCAATACTCTCTCAATACAGACACACACACACCTTCTCAACTCAATACTGCTGCTGTGGCTGTTGCTGTTGTGAGAGTGAGTGAAAGGAGGGGTTTTTACAAAGAGAAAACTCGAATTTCATTCAGAGACCATGTCATAACATTGGACATTGAACATTTCTGTGGGACAGGAAAGACACAGGAAAGGACTCTCTCTCTCAATCTTCACTCGACCGGTCCAATGTGCGTGGTCCTTGTGGTGGTTTAGGATTTTGAGAGGACCCACACACCCGCTTTTCATACCCACACACACAGGGCAACAGGAACTATATAATGTTTCACTCGGAGTTTTTTTTCGGCAGGGAAGAAGAAATGGATTTCTGTGTTGTAAGAAACCTTCTCTGTTCGTAGGAATAGGAATGTATTATTGCCTTTGTGCAAAATTTCCTATGGAGAGCCCGCAGGTTTTTCAAGCCATTGATACACCCAAACAATCCCTGACAGTCACCGGTATAATAGGACCGTAGTCTGGAAGATGAAGAAAGGTCTCACATCCAGAGTCCCACACACAAAAACTGTGTATGTGTGTGTGTGTGTGTGTGTGACCGTTGCCTCTGACAGTCTATTGGGACAATATGTAGCATTGTGTTCTATTCTTAAATAAATGAGAATTGATACGTGTCTATGTGTGTGTGTGGAGTGTGTGTGTGTATAACAACAAGAGGAAATTTTGTAATGATCACGGTTTGGAATTTCTACATAGAAGTGTACACACTACAAAGTGGCATACCAATGTGTGACTCTGATGAAGTTGTACTGAGTGTGAGGCTAACTTACTCCCTGGATGGGTTGGTGTGTGTGTGAGAGAGAGAGAGAGAGGGATGGTTGGGTGTAAATTATTTTAAAATAATGTTGGAAACATTTTGTAAAAGGGGAACGTGGACGGACGACGGACCATGTTCTTTACATAATGAATAGAGTGATAGAAAAAAATACTTTGACATTTTCTCCCTGCCCCCTGTCCCTCTCTCTCTTTTTTTCCATACACACACACACACAATGCAGTGCATTAATCTTTTTGAAAAATAAAATCAAAAGCGCTTCCAACTTTGACTAAGGGTGAGGAAAGTAAATAAAATATTCATTAAAACCAATTTTTTCCCTCCTCTTCTCTTCCTCTCTTCTTCGTCCGCAGATGTTATTTAATTACAGTTGAGTTAGTCTAAACACAAATTCACTTAACTGTCGGCTTCATTGCCACAACTGACACTACAACTAAAGCTAACCCCGTGAAAATGTAAATACAATGTGTGTGAGAGTGTGTGTGTGTGGGGACGACACTCAATAATTGTATGTACGAGCCAAACTGTTGAGTTTATACGACGAGGATTTCTATTCAACTGAACTCGTACAATAAAACTTATTTCTTTACTGTCCCATTCCATCGTCTCCGCCTAGGCAATAAGCCCGAGTAAAGTGCTTAGTGAAGAGTTCATAATGCGGTCAATTATGTCACAGCATAAAGTGACAATGACACAAACATACTGTACACTACACTACACTACACTGCAGTGTATCTGTTGTGCGTGTGTGTTTATGTGTAAAATAAAATCCTTTTGTCCTCGGTGGCTTTTTTTCTCTCACTTTTCCTTGCCCTCATGTCCTTCCCTCCCGTCATGTCAAAGTAAGGGGGGAGGGGGAGGGGAGTTAAATCCGTGGAGAGTGAATGTTGATGTAGTTTTTGTCTCTGTGTAATGTCAGACACAAAAACAGACACGGAGGATCGAGGGAGAAATGTCAAGCTTTGATGTTACAGCTGACTATTAGCTGCTGTTATTTACCATACAGACACACACTCTCTCAGTCACAGACAGACTCAAGTCGACCAGCCTTGATGATGCTCATCATGAGCGTCCCAAGGAGATTGAACAGTACATTCTAGTGCATCTTTGTGTGTGTGTGTGTGTGTGGAGGGGGTGCATATTGAGAATATGAGGGACAAGATTGAGACTTGTTCCCCATCCTTCCAAATATTCAGACACAAAAGGAGGGCAGAAGAAAGGAAGACGGAGAAAGGGTTGCTAGGGCCTTGGATTACAATCGCAAGTTAAATGCGGGTATTATTGTATTAATTAACAGTTTTTGATGTTTTTCAATTGGAACGTATCCCTCTCTCTCTCTCTTTCCTCTTTCCTCTATCTCCGTGTCTGATGAGACACAAAATGATAGGAGGATGGCCCTTTCACATCCTCTTTTTCTCTATACATAAAATCTCCAGCTACATTTTACGGAGGATATAAGATTTGTCAAGCTATCATCATCTTTTCGCTTGACTATACAACTAAATTTGTGTATACAGATTAAGGGAGGCCCTGCTTGTGTGTGTGTGTGCATATACATGACAGAGGGGATACTACACAAGCTACTGCTGTGACTGTGTAATGGAAAGATGGGCTAGTTAGTTTCCTTTTGTTGGGAAAGAGAATTTGGAGGGTGTGGAAACAACCCCCTCCGTCCTCCTCTCTTCTAATCCTTATGTATCTAAACAGTGAAAAAAAATATGGAAAACTCTCTCTCTCTCTTTATGCTGTTTGCAGGAGGAGAAGAATCTCTTGACAATGCGTCGTTAATGAAGATGAAGATGAATCGAATGTGGCTATTTAATTTCCCTGGTCCTGGTTCATGAACCACAAATTCAGTGTTATCATGTTTTAGCGTGTAGATGACATACAGGGACGACCCCGACTCCTCTTCTCCGATATGTAGGACTGTCATGCAATTTTCTACAGGATTAGACCAGGGGAGACAGTCCAATGATCCACAAGGGACTTACCTTTGCAAACACACATGTGTGTACTTACCAGAGAGTACAGCCACACACACACACACTCACACGCACCACACGCATTTTGAATTTACTGGAAAACCTAATATTCTCGGAAATTTCTATAACCCCAACCTGGAACGTAATATTAGAGGATGGGATGGGATGCATATAATCGTAAACTTTTGGGGTTGGCATGTACATTTCGTGTGTGTATTGCTCCCTCTCCGCATCTCCTCTTTCTTTCTCTCTCTCTCTCTCTCTCTCTCTCTCTTCCGATCCCTTCTTCTTTCAGTCTACAGTCATCAAAGCAAAAAGTAAGGGAGAGTTTTATGTACACCTCTGCTTGCACATTTATATTGTATATATGTTTGTGTGGATGCATCGCAACGGGAAATAAATTAAGAAATGATGTGCCTCCTAGTCTGGAATGAAGGATGAAGATTTCCATTTACCAGAGTAGAAGGAAGGGAGGAGGAGGAGGAGAACGGAGTAGATCCATGTCCCGGGAGACGAAGGGTTTGTATGTGAGAGACACCCTTATTCTTATTATAAAAGTTGTGAGTGTTTATATTTGATACCACACTGTTTTTCCCTTTCTCTCATCTCTCTCTCCCTCTCCCTCTGTTATATTATATCAATCTTTGACAGTAAGGAAGACAATCCCAATAATCTCTCCTACACGCTCTAATCCATCTACTATGAATGAGCAATATATATGTAGGGATATATCTTCTCCCACCCATTATACCTCCTCACACCTCTCCTCTCTATCAAAATGCATGGATCCTCCACGCTATTCTACCCCTCCACTACAATCCAGTGCGGGTAGTAGAGAGTGACAATGAAAAACACTTTTCTTTTCACACCGTCCCAACTATTCCAGTCAATTCTCTCGTTCCAGTCCTTCCGACGTTTTACTAAATACCTCAGCCGTGCATACCAACCGTTCTCATTTGTCTGGAGAGACCCTGTAATGACAAGCTCCTTGATGCATCGGTTTGTCAGCAGAAATACTACGAATGGTAAACAATTCTTCAAAAAACTTTCATTACATAATTATGGAGATATGACATAATGGTATGCAAAAATATTGCCTTTATTAGCACCTTGAGTCCCCTCCTTCCTTCCTATGAAATCCAAAATATTCAAAATGTCAGTTTTAGCCCCTCCTCGTCATTCTATATTAGTTTACACAATGGAGGAAATGGATGAGGATGATGAGATTGCATTTGCCCTTACCAATTGCCTTAAAATTGGTCCCCCTCCTCAATAATAATTCTCTTCATAATGGACTGTATGTAGAAGAGGGGAGGGGAGTGAAAGAGGGTAGTTTAGGGGTGGGGAATGGAACAAAACTTGGGATTCTCCAATCCTTTTTCACTTGGTAAGCTGGGAGTTTGTTGTTGTCGTTTGTCGTTCCTTCCGTGTCAGGATGATGGGAATTATCTTGACGGAGCAGACAAACTCAAAATGTGAAACAATAATTGTGGAAAATTCATGAAGGAGACCTCATAATATTTGACACCCCTTGTCTATACATAATGTACAGTCAGACAAAATCCATTCAAGAAGGGTCCTCTCAAACAGACACAGGCACACACTTGTGTGTGTGTGTGTACACATGATCCTTTGCAAATGTAATCCGTTCCAATCGATTGTTCCCGTCCGCATCATTGTCAATGGTGAGAGGCGTAGCCGGAGAGTGCAGTGTGCCTGTGAGTGTGTGTGTAATACACACTCAATACTTATGACTTTTGTTGGATGTGAGTTAAGTGTAGCACAGACTAGATATTTACTATTATATCGACTCTCTCTCTCGTAGTCGTAGTGGAGAGTGTGTATTACGACCTTTTCTGCTACAGATTCCATAACTCCTCGTGCTCTCCATAATAATAATAATAATGGATTTAAGTGGCCCGTTTGTGTCTGCTGAGTCATTCCTTCATTGTCATCTACAATAACTCTATTATTGATGTGGATGCGTGATAAACTGAAAATTGATTCTAGAAAAGAAGGAGAGAGAGAGAAAGAGGGAGAAGGAAAGGGGGAAGGGAAAAAATTTAAATGTTTGAAGCTTATTTGTTGACTGAACAATTCATGAGATTTTTTTTAATAGTCTAACTAGCAGACAATGGAAATTTGTTGCATTTATACATAATGCGTACGTGTGTACGTACGCAGTACAGACACAATCGCGGACTATTAAAATAATGTTTATATTATTTATTATGACTAATAATAAAAAATGCATAATGCATACTCCTACTTCTTTGACAGTGTGTGTACTGTGTGTGTGGAGGGAAGGACGTGACGGGAAGGTAAATTGTGTAATTTGATTTTCCTCACAATTTTTTAAAAACTCCAAATTGCAATTTGCACATTGTGCAGTACAATGATTGTGCATACCACGAAAAGATTCCTACAAGGAAAAGGGGAAGAGATAAAAAGAGATGAGGAAGTTGACCTTTCCGCCCGCAAAGCTCACATCATTCTTATTCAGATCTGACAGACAATATTATTCATGTTCCAAATCCTCTTTGTGGAGAATTCCTTCAGTTCCCCTCCTCCTGACAGAAAGAGAGAGAGACAAAGTGTGTGGTACAGACATGGTTCTTTTCACCCCCGAAAAAATTAACATTGAAAAGGGAGTCTTTTTAATTAACATCTGGACGAAAAACTGTATGGGATTATTTAGTGGATATCCCGGGTGTTTAAGAGGATTGACGTGATTTAGTTTGATTATTACTGGTATTTATATTGTGACTTTTGCATGTGTTTATGGATTTGATTATTCAGTATCAATGCAGCGAGGAACACACAGACACACACTCTCTCTGTGTCTGTAAATTGTACAAGTTTCTGGTCGGGATGAAGCGGGGCGGGTGGGATTGTATGTAATCTGGAATCCTGGTCCAAGTATTCTGTTGACATCTTCTCTTCCTTCCGCTTCCCATGTTCCATCTCTCATCTCATCTCATCTCGACATTCCATTTATCCTGAGGACGGCTGCCGTGGAATAACGAATAACGTTCCAAACGTTAGTGTTCTCGGTGTGTGTGTCCCTGTTTAGGTACTCTACACCCCGTTACATTCTTTCTGAGTGAGTTGCTCCCTGAGATGACAGGGAGAGAGTGGAACTTTTCCTCGTTTTTCTTTACTTCTCCACAGAGAGAGAGAGGGAGAGAGAGATGAAGAATTCCTTGGAAAATTGTTGGCTAAAATAAGAGCCAATATGGTCATGATTTTTCTTTTCGTCCTTAGGACTAAATGATTTTTTGATTGAGTCACCGCTTCTTCCGTTCCCCCCGTTTTCTGTTTATATATAAATCTGGGTGTGTGGATGTGTGTGTGTATGTGTGCTCAACCTCTGTTCGTGTAGGGAAAAGTTTTTCGAGTGTAACGACTCCAAATGTGACTGTTATGAAGAGAGAGAGAGAGGGAGGGACCATGAAGGACCATGTTGAAGTATGGAGGAGGATGGAACGACGGGGAATATAATATTATTATATACACAGGGGATGATGATGTATTTACACAGAGTATGGACAAGTGAAAAAACTTGGAGAGGGTAACGAGCTATTCACTCCATTGTACATACATAGACACTAGACACACACACACACGCACATATAAATAAAATATATGAGTATAAGTACGGGTACAAAAATGAAGACCTTTGCGTGAACAATTTCAAAGTCATCTGCAGATGGCTCTTGGTAAACTCCTCTTTTTTAAAACAAAAAAAAATTGTTTGTGAAAGCAAGATCAAATGCTTTAATTTAAATTTAAAGCCTGGTTTTGTCTCTTTCAACTTGAATTGCTCCTTTTTTTTCTTCCTCTCTCTCTCACACACTCTAGCTTCTACCGTCCAGTCCAAGACTACTTAATACTTGAGAGAGAGTGTGTTTCTTGGGCTTCTTTCATTGTTGTTGGGTTACCACGGAGCTTATATCCACCTGTACATTCTCTCGACTTGGAAAAGGTGTGCTTTTATCACATCCAGTGAGAGAGAGAGGGAGAGTGAAACGGACAGAGGAGGAGGGATTAGTATCTAATATTGTGTACAGACAAACACACATTTATATATATATACATGTATGGTGGTATTATTATTATATAACAAGTATTCTTCCAGTGATCAATATCACTTCAATCGCCGCAAGCTCAAAACCTGTTGTTCCCTGACACGCCCTAGCTGGAACCGCTCTAGATTCATTTTTGATTGCATTTCATGGCCGGGTACTCCTCATGTAGCTATACATGTACAATATATATTATATGACGTGTGTGTATATATACATCCTTCCCTGCATGGACCCTTCTTCATCTCTCGAAGAGAGAGGTTGAGACACACGCGTCTTGGAGCTACTGGACTGGAGGGGTCTTCTTGAGACGTTACGTAGCCACCACCAAAAACATTTTGTTGTCTCCCTTATCCACAGTCATGCACATGTACAGTCGACAGAGTACACAGTGTATGTATGAAATGTCTCGTATGTACTACATAGACATAGCAAGGATTTCATCCAAGTTAAAACTTGTACACTCTTTTAACTTTTATATAAACAGTGGGTCTCCATGCTTTTCCAAAACTAAAACTATGAGATTAACAGTTTTACTCCTGATTCCCTGTCTCTCTCGTCTTCTTCTCTTTCTCTCGAGAAGAAAACACACATGAGAAAAAAAGCTCAAGGTTCAACAACATCACACATGTACATGCAATGTGGGCTGAGGGTTTGACACACCTACATATTCTATCGTACATATTGTGTGAGTTGAATGTGTGCTCCACACTTGTCTACTTCTACTTTCATTTTTTGCTGCGGATATGAGTTCCAGCTCCAGTTCCCAGTTCCAGCTGACTAGAGAGTGAAAGGTTCTTCTCTCGTCTCTTTTTCTCTCTCTTCCTGACTGGCTGACTCGCTGACTCAAGTACCTGTAAAACCCACTTTTTCGACTCATAAATGGCAAATAGTTTTGTGAATCTCCACACACACAGTCAGACAACAACAAGTCCAATTTGTTCAAGATTAATTCACGTCTTTTTTCCAACTCACTTTTTTATAGAACATTTTCTCTCTCTCTCTCTCTCTCAGTCTGACGAGGAAGAAAGATTGGAGAGCTTTCATCTCTCTCCTCCATGATACATACATGTACACGTGATATGAAAAGATGACTTGGTGAACTTTGTACAAAAGAAATTGTAGTACTACGAGTATGTGTGTGTGTAGAGCTGAGAGATGAAATTATTAAAATTTGATATACATATTTTTATATACAGGCCCATTCAAAAGAATATTCAATATAAATTATCCTTGGCTCGTACAAACTCCGTGTAAAAGTCAAGGATAAGTTGTATGTGTCCCGGAGTTTCCTTTGAAAGGCCCTGTATAGTACAAGACATAATTTTAATAATATATTCTTGCAGAAGCCAA
>WJFB01001201.1:0-35707 GCA_009870185.1 Pygmarrhopalites habei
AGTGACAGAGTGTGCGGAGAACAGATTCAGAAAAAAATTCGGTTCAAAAACTCCACCCATTGCCTTCAAAATACCAACTGCCACAAAAGCCCCGCTGCCACAATAGCCCCGATGGACCCTACAATATTTGTTGATGCTATATCCATATTAACGTTGCTCTATACTCTAATGTAATAATCCACGATTTTTCTAAAAGAGTTTGAATGAGTCTGCTACAATTCTCAAACTGGAGATTCTAAGCCAGTAGTATATAATGCACTTAAAAAAAATGTAACATTACAAATAAAATATTTTTCATTCCACTAACTTTGAAGGATTCTTTTTTTGAAAAACTAATTTCTATATTGTGAATATTTATAAATTTTATTAAACATGACCTAACATACTACAAAATTGTCTTGTCTGCTCAATTTTACGTCATATAAAGTAGTACAACTGTCCAGAGAAAAACTAGTCACAATCATTCAACAAGATCAATCACAACAAAAAAGATAATAAAAGATAATAACTTAAAGGCTTTGTTTCTCTTGAAGGGAACGTTTACTGAGACCAAAATAATTCAATCAATAGTCAATATGTTCCGATGAAACGTATTAACGGTCATGATACAGCATATATTAGCAAGCTAAATGAAACATTCTATTTTGTATTTTTTATATATTTTTGTACAATTATGGGGGGCTTCGTATAATCAGGACATACTATTAATGTATCTTCATTATTAACTCTAGTAACTGAGCTTTTTGAGGCTTTGACTCTCTCTATGAATCCAGGAGCTCACGGAGCTCATTCTCTTATTATTGTTACAACGACGAGACATTATTATAATATTTAAAATGAATTTTATAGCATGTACTACAATCTGTGGCTTTAACTACCATAATAATTTACCAATAAAAATACAATGTTTTTTCTAGACGTGTCAACATTACGATTCCGACTTGAGACATTTACAATAATTTCTACAGATTTGTGTAGCAATGTAAGATTCTTATAAATGTAACAAGGAAGTCGTAAAAAATAGAAATGAAACACATTTTCAATTATTTAAAAGATCATATCACAAGCACGTGTATATATATAATAGTAACAATAAAAAGATATTCAAATGAACCCGTATCTGTACTAGTAATAATATTACACAAGCAAATAAATTAATAACAATATGTTATCTCAAAGACTCTGGAAATTCTGTATGAATTTTGAAGAATAAAAAATTAAAAAAATTATAATATATATCTTTTAGGACGATTCCCTCAGCAAGGAATTTCGTCTTGTTCAAAACAATGAAATGTGAAAGAGCCAAACATTTAACAGTGTAGCACATTAATTGATCAACCTTGCAAAATTTTCTACCACTATCTCTGTTATTTTGTAGATATACATGACCAATATCATGTCAAAGGCACTAAGCCTTCTAACAGTTCCAACTATAATATATAAAACTGTCATACACGCAAAAGCTGAAATACAAGTAGATGCAATTGCTCATAAACGAAAATTGACATCATTTTGTACCATACCCTTAAGAATTAAAAATGACTCGAATATTTATTGTGTGTATGTTAGCTTTTCCAACCAATTTCCAACTAGAATCATGATCCGGAATTATTTTGAACGAGTCAATGGACTGAGTGAGTCATCACAACAAAAAAACACAATAACACAACAAAGCAATGTCATAGACGCAATATAAAATTAAAAAATATTATAATATTGTATCACATCACTCAATGAAAACCATAGCCAACTTAACAATACAGACAACGAACGTCATTCATTGTCCAAAAAATCAGACATATTGACAGGCAAAAAAGAATAGAAAAATTGAGATTCATATGATGAACCCTTAAATATAGACATTGGCTGACAAATTAGTATAGAAGTAATGAAATCATCAAACTCAAATTCCTATCGAGTACACACTTTTCAATTTAATCTGGAAATAAAGCTCACATTCCATGGGACTGAATTACTAGCAAAATCCACCACTTAATTTCCTTCATAGCTTTCTTTCATATTTTATCACAAAAGTATTCACAATGAAAACTCAAAAGACAATGCAATTCAAATTTGTACACTGGACAAAAAAACTGAGTATAAAGTCTCACGAAAATTTCATGCCAAGAAATCACTGTGTTTATTTTTTGATGAGATATTAAATCATATAGTTTACTTAACTCAGCCTCTATTTCGTACACCACAAATCTTTAACACTCTATTGAGACAAATAACAAAATGCCAATGTTTAAGTAAAGCAGTCTAGTGCAGAGAGAGCAAAGACAGGCGAAAAATATGTATAAATATTTGAAATATTTAGAAAATTTTCATGACTTTAGTTTATATGGCCTCCTTTCAGGCACAATGATCATGATCAATTGTACTGAAATTCAATGTCTTGATGATCTGATGTCAACCAAAAACAACTGACACCTTCGCTTCTCCTAACCTTAAAAAGTCTTGTAATAGACGGTAGATTTTACAAGAAAACGAAATGCCAGTAGAAAATATAAAGTTAAAAGTCTTTCTCTTTTGACTTGAAATATGTACATCCTTAATAATTGAGGGAATAATAATATAGAATTGTTCAACCCCTCTTTCCTTCATGCGTATACACACTAGACGAATGTTTTGAATAACTTTGACTTTGGAAAGTATCTTTGGAAATTCTCAGGTATGAGGATACCTTTTACCTCTTCTACTTCTTCTTCACCACAGTAAAATATGGTCGCTGCTAAAAGCTTCTTGTATACTTCTTACATGTCTACTGAAACTTTTTAGACTTTGTTACGAGTGTATTTTTAGGATGCGCAGCTAAATGTGCTTAACTAATTTTTCATTGAACGAGGTTGGACGAATGTAAAACCTCTCTCTCTCTCAAAGCTTGGAATAAACCATATATAGAAAGCAATCAGTGATCTCTTTCCTAATAATAATAAATTATTATTAATATATTAATGGCATACTTTATCAGCATGCTAAGATAAAAAAAGTAAAAGATAACTGAAAAGAATAGTATCTGCAAAACGTGCAATTTCAAAAGGTACTAAATACCTTTTACAGTAAAATAAATGCATGTATTAAAGCGTGGAAATAAATTAATTTCGCCTCCGAGGGAGATCGGGTATTAATTTCGAATCCCCGAACCAGTATACAACTATGAATAACTGCATCGCCACTGCGACGACAACAGCCCACACTGTGCTAGTTATGGGAAAGGGATCTTTGGGTGGTTTTGGCCTCGCCAATCTTGCCTGAAAAACCAAAATGACCAACTTTTACAATCAACTCAAGTCAACCATCTCCCATGTAAAAAACTCAAGAATTCTGGAAGGCTCTCACCCACTTTAGAATATCAAAATGTAACCATACAAAAAACAAGGAAGGTCACTTCAAAGAAGTTTTTGAAAAAATTGAAAAATACTTGCCTGAATACTGGCAACGGTTGCTCTGAGTTCTTGAATCTGCTCAGATTGTTCAATTTGTCTTGCCAATAACTGTCGCAGTAAATCAACTAGCTGTCGATTACTTTCCCTGTAAAAAATAAAGACTTGTTATCAAACTAAGCATTTGAGTTGTTTCATGTCATTCTTCAAAAAAAATGCATACATTATTCCATCATGAATGAAAATACCTTTGATGAAATGCAGGAACAACTTGATCAGGTGGACCATCTGATCTTCGAAGTTCATGCTAGTAAAAGTTAAAAACCAATAATGCTGTATTAAGAAATAACAACAATAATACAAACAGAAATCTCGGTGAAATTTAGTGATGGGAATCTGTATTTACCAACAAACATCCTAATATTAGTGACTACAAAATCTGATACAAGCGGAGAGTGATGGTTTTTTTCCATGAAAAAATTTATTACAAATAATTAATGCACGATAGCAGGATGTGACTCGTACGTTGTAGACTTTTCAAGCGGAATTTTGGGAAGGGTTTTTGAGCAACAAGGAAAAAGGGTAGTAAGCATGTGGAGGAAGAAGGAACGATGAGGAGGTTGATTTTTTTGAACCGGACTGGAAGGATGTACTGTCAAAGTTGGAATTATAACTCCATAAACTTGCTGTGTACTTACTTTGTTGTCAACAGATAAAAGAGAAGAAGCTCTCACTACAGAGCCATTTAAGCGACGAAGTGTTTGTATAATGTAGTTATGCTCAAATTCCATAACATCATTTCGATCATCCCTAAAATTCAAAATATTTTTGATTCAAATCTGCGTATTAACAAAACAACCTTATTGAAATTTAAAATAAAATACACAACTCACCATGGTCTCAAGTCTTCGTGTTTGTAACGCCATGTGGTTCCATCCTAAATAATTTACATATTAATGAATACCATGCATTTAATAATGTTTTAACAGTTCGCTCATAACACAATGAACTTCATGTACAGAGAAGAATTTTGCGTACATAAGTAAAATATTTAGGAATCCATTCCTCATTCATCTCTCGACGGTATTTCACTTCCATTCTCTGTCTCTCCTCTAATTTTGTCTTCTCCACTGTTGCAGCCTCCTGGTCTTCTAAAATGTTAAAAATAAAAGGATTCACTTTCCATGGTACAATTTGTAATTTCCATTACATACTAAAATTGTTTCGTCAAACTAATAAAAGTTTTAATTCCTAAATTTCCCATTCTCAGAATATGTTGAACAAATAATATAATGAAATTTTGTCAGTTACCTTTAATAATTGCCTCAGAAACTTTGATCCACAGATTTTCCGATTCGTACTCTGTTTGTTCTGACAGAGGCAAGGTGTACCGTTTTAATCGACTGGCTCGAGTTGCATCAGTGACTTCCCATAAAATTGTTTCCTCCTACAATTAATTATTCCAATTTGAGATCTTTGCTAAAAATGGCATAATCATCAATGAGAACAAAGCTTTTCAATATGAAAATAAAATCTTACGTTTGTACGCTTATCTCTCATTGTAATCTTGTTATCCCAGTGACCTGTTTAAAAATTGATATAACAAGGAGATAGAGCTTCCGTAGCATATTCCACATAAAAGACATACATGATTTTTTTCTCAAAAACTTAAATTTACAAATACCTTCCAGAGTGGCGAGTGTTTCACGTCCTAATTTAATCTTTCCAGTAATTGCGTTAATAGTGTCTGATCGTCCAAGAAAGCTCTGTAATTAGCAATTTAGGAGCACATTGTCACATATAATAATTCATTATGCGGAACTTTTTTTTACAAAGAGTCAACGAGTAAGTTTTAATTTTGTGAAAGCAAGAAATTTCCAAACCTTCAATTTAAACTCGATTTCTGTTGAATACCCTGTTAAAGAAATAAAGCATATTAAGATATTCTCCCACCAAAAATAGATTCATTGCTAATTTAGAACAAAAAACTAGTTTACACATAAAAATCAAGTAGACCTTTTCATGAGATTAATTTATAATCATTACCAGTTTTGTCGCAAATTATATTAACAGTTCCGCCTAACTCCATAGATAAGGTGCCCACTAGAATTCCTTTGCAATGTGCGAATGGCATTGTTATCGTGTATATTTCGCCTCTAGGCAGCAAAGTCAAAGTAGCTTGTCCCTCTAAAATAGCTGAAGTCGAATTACCTGTCGAAAAATTAATTGCAATTAAATTACAGACTAATAAATGACTAATCAAATGGATCCTTGCAATATATTAAATAATTTTCTTTCTTACAAGTAAAGTCATTAAAATAACTTTTTGAACTAACCATAATATTTCGATTTGGCCAATATAGCCGCCGATATGACGAAACCATCTTGTTTATTAGAGAGATAAAATGCGGTGACTGGTGGATGATGTGATACTTGCTCCGCCAGATAAAAAGTTTTAGAACTTTTGTTGTCTGACCTGAAAAAAATATATCCGTAAATTTTCAAGTTTATAAACCAAAATTTACATGTTTGTAAAATGGTTTGTTTCAGAATTACCTGCTGGGATGCTCCCACATACAACGAAACTAGGGGAAAATATATAAATTAAATTTCAAAACGAAATGAAATTGTAAGCAAATAAAAATATTCGACTTGCAATAAAAAAAAAATACCGTTTCACCAAGGACAGGATTGTAAGGTTTTTTCAAGCCTTTGGGCTGGAACAAGAAATTAGTATTTACAATGTATTTCATAAAAAAATCCAAAAGTCACCTTAAAGAACACAAATCACCTTCTTGTAAAATCCAGACAAATACCATCGGACAATTGATTTCATTCTAGTGTAAGCATCATCTTCGGTGATAGCTCTTTAATTAAAATTATATTGAATTGTATATTTGGTTTATTGTAAAAATAAAATAAAAATGCATGATTTAAAGCTCACTGTGAAAGCAGGTTTGCGTGATAATGATAGTCTGTAAGTTTGTCAAGGAATGATCGCGGCTCGAGAATAAATGTAGGTAGTACAACTCTTGATAAATCCATTCCTATACAATTAAAGAAAGTCAGAAATATTTTATTTTTGCAAAAAAAATTGAACGGGTTTGGGAATGATTCAAAAATATGATGGGATGAAATTCTCACCTGGCCTCACTTGCTTCACCAGGAACCATAATAACGATTTGTTCTCATCTCCTAATACTTCAGTATGCTCACCTCTTGACTGAAATTTGTTCAAAATTTGTTATAAAAAACAGTTGCATAACTCTGTGAATGACTGTAAGATTAAATATTAAACATATTTCATCGCCTTACACAGGAGAAACTTTCTTCAGTTTTCACAGTATAATTGCTATGTGGAGGAATGGTTATTTCATTCTTAGATCTTGTAGACGATCCACGAGTACGTTTTTCTCCTTGAATTCGACCAAGTAATTGACGAACGCCATCACCATTATTTCCATCAATTTTACTTCCATCTGGATCGTGATCACTTTCTGATTCATGACTATTTTCAGGATGCTCTTCTACGTGTGAAGTGTCCGTGTCTTCCGAATTACTTTTTGCATCTGCTTCACCATCACCATCGTAGGCAGACCATTCTTGCATTAATAAATCTGAAACGAAGTAATTAACAATTAGTTAGAAATTCAAATAAACATATCCAAGAAACCCGTGATATTTTTTCTACTGTCTAACACTCCTACTTTTGTGGACTAGTACAAAAAGTATAAATATAATGGATTACAGTACAGGGTGTAAATTTAGCTAATAAAAACCTAATGAGCGTCGTAGTACTCTTTGTGCTTTGGCGACATAATTCATCCTTTTAAGTAGCCAACAGGTAACCAGTCATGAAATAATCAAACGACGGGTAAACGCTTCATCTGGACAATGAAATTTCACATCTTCGACCGTCTTTCTTGTAATCTCACTCCCATCCGATTTACACCGACAGTAGGTCCAACTTATTATAGATTCCATATGTTGTGTTAAGTAAGGACAAATATTTCATACTTCTTTCAATACTTAAACTACAAATAATAATAACGTGTAATATGTATAAAAAATTCAAAATACAAATCTCTGGTCATGTCCACTGAAATACGAGATCATCCAAAAATATTTTTCAAGGTTCAGTGTACCGTGGTGTCAATTACAAAAAAAGTTCCAAAATCAATATTGATTGCATCATAACCTTAGCAATAAAATTCTTTCTGAGTTAACGGTGTAAAAAATTATATCACTAACATTGAATGCTCAAAGTCTAAAGTAAATTACATTCTTTCATAAAAGTATGAAAACAAAATTTGAGTATTCGTTAGCACAATATACTTTATAAAACTACAAATTGAATAAGAAAATAAAAATGTTTGTGAATTTCAAGAAAAAATTTCGGACAAAATTTTCCTAACCTTTCCACATGTTGAACCCTTCAAACTTGAAAGCCTTGGAAATTTGCAAAATTTTGAGTGGGGAATGAATACAGACGTACAGGTAACACAAAAGTTACAAGGAAACAGACGGGACACGACAATGCTAATTTAGTAGTCCCATTAAATCATCTCGAAACTAATACTGCGGTGTCAGTGCTCGAGAGTTTAAAGTAAACGTATATTCAGACGAGATCCATGACCACAAACACACACAGCCTAATTTGTTACTATGAAAAATGGCATTTACAAAGTTTACTTTGTAAATAAAAGCCTTCATTGTATTATGTGACACCATTCCCAATACTATTCCCAATACTTCCAGCTTCACAGTCATAATTAATTATTTCATATTGAATGTGACAAAACTCCGAAACCCTTTTAAATTATTGTAGCCTATTAATTTGGAATGGATAAACCAATTTCAAGGCTTGTGAGAAATATGAGTGTTCTCCCTTAAAATAAATTCCAACTTTAGTGAAAATATGAACATACTTTTAGGTTAATGCACGGGAAACGAATAAAGCTACAGTTGCATAAAATTACAAAATTTCTCTGTAATATAATACCTCCTTCATTCTCTGTCTCGTTAGACATCTTGTCGTCAATGATGCAATCAGACCGGGGAGATCGAACTAGTAAAGATGAGCACCTGGAACATTTTTTTAAAAAATTAATAATTAATTACATTTATTGTAATTTCTTAATATGTAAATTCGAAACTAGTTACCTCCCTTCCTCGTCACATACAAAATAATTCATGATAAACTCTTTCACAGCTCGTAATAAAATGTTAATCAAAATCCTTCTTTTAATGTTCAATAAAAATCCGAAATTTCCACAGTACAGCTGTTCAATAAAATGACGTGTGTTATCCAAGGATTTTTAAACAACTGCTGGACGAAATAATGGTAGTGGACAAAATGAACTAAAAAAATAAGACGGAATGGAGAAAAGTGGAGAACACGTACAACGTCCTTACTGGTGCTTGTGAAGAGTTACGGTTTTTCATTCAAACTTTTCAAGATCTTGTTATAAGAAACAAATTTTAGGACTACCACGTAATCGAGTAAACAATTCCTGTACTTGAATTTTTATATAGTCAGTGAAAATCGATTGACCCACACACATACACATATTATACTGGTGGTCAACACGATGAGCTGAGCAACAAGAGATAGATATGCAAAAGCAATAACACTAATATTTGCACATTAAATATTTTCAATCGGTCTAACACAACTTGAAAAAATTCAATAATAATAGTACTAACGAGACGCTTTCCCTACTTTTTTGTCTAACGGCTATAGTGGATCACAACCACATGATATTGAAAAGCAACTAAACGACACACTGATGTAATGACAGACTGACAGAAACACTGTTTCAATTCATTTACGCTGACACTCTTCAATGAGGATGAACGACAAAGTGCTTTTTGTCAAATGAATACTGGTGAAAATGTATCCAATGTTCCATTGTGTTCCATTAAAAATTAAATACCCTTTTTTTCTTGTTGTGAATACATACACAATATGCATGCGATCTCAAGTGATATTTGTTCAACTATGTTGAACAGACAATTTCAACTTTATGGTTTGTAGTATACGTCGTCTTACCTCCCGTGTAAATCCACATCGTAATTATAATACCTTCTCTCCATCACTACATTTTGTACTATTGAACTGTACTAAAAAATTTGCCCTCCTTTTCAGTGTATGACATGAAAGGACATGAAATCTGCCCAAGCCAACTTATCAATAAATTACTGTATTCCCCCTCCTTTACCTCTTCATATAAACTAGAGAGATACACACTAGCGAAAAATCCTGCTGTGTTATAGTGTGTGTACAAACTAAATAATGCAGTACACTATGTATTGGTTTGTCCTTCAATATGCAATAAACGTGTAACCTGCACTTACGGAAAACCAAAAGTACTACCACATTAGCTTATCCAGCAATAAGAAGAAATCTATAGTTTTAGATAGTATACAGCCATTCTCACATTGTACATATGTGCTACACATTGAATGAAAAATGTCTCTACATTATACAGTCTACAATTAAGCCTTTTATTTTGACAATACACCCCTACCAACCAGGTACTGGTTATTTCCTTCAAAATTGTATTTTCCCTAAAGAATTTTTATGTACAACAGAATTCATAGTCAATTCTGACATATTAGCCGGTATTTACCCTTTAATATGTATACCCACAGTACACATGAGTTATCTCATTCGTTCCGGATGAGACGTGAGGAACCGTCACGCATACACACACAAACTGATGAATCCGAGTCCAGTGATGAATATTTTAAAAGCCGACCACTGGATCATTCATATGAGTGGAATTAGTGCAGTGCACTATACCATCTTAATGTCAACCACAGTATATTGCTAATACATTGGTATAACTTTAATGGATGTGTTGTGTGTTGTGTATTGGTCAACGATTGACCTCGTTTCTGGAAGCATTCATCTTGAATATTATATTAAATCAAGACTGCACCTACAAGTTTATGACACCATTTATATCTCCATGATACCAATCATATTCCTCCTCGATACATGACAATTTAAGAAGGGGGGCCCTAGTTTCGTCATTTTTAGTAATCCACAGTATGTTTTTTATAACAAAAAGTATACGCATACGATTCACAGTATTACAGACTAGCTGATAGCAAATTCAACTATCAACAAAGTTGGTTAAACTACGTTACTGTCATTCCACATCTATGCTATAGAAAATTTAACAATGTTTTCAAGGATAGGAATATAAAAGAAACGGTATGATTGTACACCATTAAAAAGAAAAAAAGTCTCCCTGAATTCAAATGTCCCTAAATATTTAAACCCACAATGCATCATAAGACGGATTTCATACACCGGTATTAATAATGTCGATATCCCTGAACCGCAACGAAGTGTCAGGAGACGTCAATAACACTATACATACGGGTCTGTGGCGCAAGTCTAGCACTGAAATTCAATCAATCGGGCAGATTATGCTATTTCCAATCATTAGAGACTTCATATACGTACATACCCACTTTCCGTGTACATGTACATACCCTCTAATCATGAAAAAAAAATATATATTCGCCTAGAGTACTCAACTGTACACAACAAAGTGTAGTAACAGTTTCACTTGTCCCCATAAGACAAATATATCTAGTAGAAACCTTACATGTGTCATGATTTCCTCCAACCGCATGCAATTCTAATGTGCTTGGATTCACATCCATGACAAATTTTGATTTTAATTGAACCTTGCCTTCTATCAATTGTAGCTGTCATACATGATACACATGCTGTGGACATTAGTCGGCAAAAATATTTCTTAGACATTCGTACTATTTCATATTACATCGGATCATACAGTCGATGAGGAAACGTTCACAGGTGAAAAAGTAGAATACGCTTGTTGTGAAAGACTTACGTTAGAGCTAGTTCAAGTCCATCCATCCAACATTTTCCCTGATCAGCTGAGGGAGCTCTACAGATTAGATAGGTCGTTGGCAGTGGCTGTACGACAGCACCTATGGCTTCGCCTTCAGGACCCTTCGCAGCCCAAATAGATTGTTCCAGGGGGTGAAAAACTTTGAAACAGAACCCATCTTTTTTGGAGGGACGTTCTATCACTTTACAACAATTCAGGAGGACCGTGCAGACCCAATGGCTGCTCTGGAAATTCAATAGACAATAGACAATTCATGAAAACTATGTCTGTACATACTGTTTTTTCCTGGATTGATTGAAGGAAGCTGAGATTTTCTAAACTCTGGAGACTCATTTTGTACTCTCTTTGACTATTACTTTCCCCAATTTCTCCTAATCCTTTCGTTCTACAATAGAATGAACGAGGCAACGATTTTCCTAAGGGTGCACTTTGGTGAAATTTCATGTTCCAGTTTGCTCATGTAGATAAAAGATCTTCATATATACTATACCCTGAGTCTGAGTCTCAAATCCCCTAAAACTCTTCTTCAAGTTTTTCAGAAGAAGCAAGTAATAGATTACCTCTAGGTAGACGCAGATAGTCTACTCTAGACTCTACAGACTATCTACAACATTTCAAGGCTGAATCAATGAATTTCCCTCATCTTCTTATATTGTGCATTCAAAATACCATAATATCTAAAATATCATTATTGATTTCGATTATTATAATGAACATGAACTTACTTTCACTTTGTTGCTTTTGTACAGCAGGAGTAAGCCAGGCTTCAGAACCTAGAAATTTTCCAATAAAATTAATTCTTTTTGTAAGAAAAAAAAATAACGATGATGGAAAATTAATGCAACGCTTGTTTGAGGATGTTGGTTTGTAGAAGAAAAAGTTTGTCACAAAGTGTAAAATAAATTAATCAAAGTCACCAAGTTTCTATAATAGGAAACCTTGGACTAAAGTACGAAAATACAACATTGGATAACTTATCCATACTATTTTAGAACTAAAATAGTTGTCGTCATCATGAATTATTTATAAGCAATGTTAATTTTTGATTCACATAAACTCTCTATTTTACAAATTACTAATCAATAGCTACTGACATATTATAACATACTAATTGTAGGTTGTCAATATATTAATAATAAATGACAACTAGCATTTAATTTAACATACAGGTACTACTACAAATCACTGTCTTTATATTCAAGTGTGATATTGAGTGAAAGTTTTTTTCTAACCGCCCATAATTTAGTCCATCCTTTTAGTTTGCCTCTAACTTTTAGTGAGCCGGAAAGAATCATAATTGATGGGTCCTTTAAGAAAGCATAGAAAAACAAAACAATATTATTATCATTAAATGTATAATTAATCAGTGGCAATCAACTAGACGTCACCTACCTTTAGCGCTGTCGTTAATTCTTGAGCAACACGCTGCTTTTCTTTGCGGTAATTTTTTCTTTGAACCTTGTACGACAGTTCCTGCAACATTATATTAATCAATCCAGTTCACAAATTTAATATTTTAAGTTGGCACATCCACCAAATTCATGTCATTGATTTGATATCCAATGAAACCAGTCATGGTCAAAGGGGAAATAATAAATGCAAGGAAATAGCAAGTAGATTGATCATGTGCCGTTAACATAGTTAATATTATGCTCAACTTCCTAAATACAATAGGAATACAACAGATACATTGAACAGTATTTTTTAAACGGACTGTCCTTGATTTTTATCAGAAAAATTGACTCCCGTTCATAGTCCAAGTCATGAGGAATCCGTGAAGAATGTATTCTTTAAATACACACTGCTGCTTTGCGCACTACCACAGGAAACAAAGTGTAGGTTTAAAATCAGTGGCAATTCGCCTGAAAGCTACTTTATGCTTCTAGGCTTGCTACTACCTGAGAGACTTTATAGCTTATGGCATGAGATCTTGAAGAGACTTTCAAGTAATCCTTCCAAGTAATAGTAAGTAACAAAAGTTTAGTTTGATCTGGGAAAAGTAGGTGAGAAAATGTTCAAGAATTAATTCGGATTAAATGTTTAAAAGCCTAAGATTTTTCCGAGAGTTATACTAGTCGAATCATTTTAGTGGAGTATTCTAGTCTAGCACAAAGTTATTTTAAAAGAATTCCTAGAAAATTATTAAAATTTATAACAAGGAAAGATACTAGAGAAAGCTTTCTCCATTCATTCCATACTCGGGGAAAACTGAGATCCAGTAATGGAGGAAACGTATTCTCGAGTCAAAATTAATGCTCCCTCATTAAAATAACATGGCATTACAATTGGAAGACCAATTCTCATAAATCCATATCGAGTCCTCACACACTTTCTCGGAGAAAGCTCCTCCACATTCAACTGCTATAATATCCAATAATTGGTTACGGGAAGTTAATTTAGAAAACCACCCATACATACGACATGCATGCTTTAGAAGTAGAAGACATTCATACAAAGTGTGTCTTATTATTTTAAAAAAATTCTGGATACGATAATGTCATGTATAATTCAAATAGTCGATATTCCACTACTTGGTTTCCAAGACGTGAGTATACGTAGATCAGGTAATAATACACACTCAATTTATAATTAGTAACATCATTGCACCTAATTCAGAACTGCTGTATGATAATTCCTTCAACGGAATCTAATAATGGTGAAAACATATGTGAAGGATGAGCTAACGATGAGAATACCATGTACCTACCACATGATATAATAAAGGTGCTGAATGTATAACAACTAAACAGCATCCTCGAATGCACATAACCAGTGATGACGTCAGGCACAAAAATCCATACATTTAGTAGTTGCGGTTTTACATATTCTCCGAGAAAAACTGTGCAATGCCTTCTTTGGGAGTTGGTACGTAAAATTCACTTTCGAAAATTGAAACAAATTGTCTTAAATATTAGTTCATGAACAACAGGAAATTCTGATTTGTTGGGAACACATTCAATTTCACATGTTCCAAGAGTTTTCAGTTAGACAGTATGAAATGCATATAAAGTGCACTAGGAGCGGCTAAAATGGCATATGGTTTCCTTAGACCTTACGATACATGGTCAACTTTCCGAGTGATTCCTTCCTTTGATATTCAGAGGTCAACGTAAAGTACTTAGCCACAGCGTTATAAAATTAATTTTAAAACGTTGGTACACCATTTCATACAAACTACTTAACTATTCACAAACTATGATTAAACAAAAAATACGTCATTTGTTATATACTATGTCCTAGTCAGTCACAGCTAAGAGCACAACTGGTGAACTCGAGACACAACTTTGTGTATATTCAAAGATATACATTCAGAAAAATGACGACCAAGTTTTAATACTTTGATTTCATGAAAGGTCTCGTAGTATAATATTAACCAGGTACTAGGTAGCAGAGACAGACAAAATGTAAACTCTTCTTGAAGAGTATACGAGTGGCTAACAGGAAAATATAAATCCTCCAACTGCGAACCCAACCGTAAACAATTACTTACTCCTCCTTTTCTCATACCTCCAAGCTTTCTACCTGCACTTTATGATATACAAATTTAATCCAAATTACCTGGAAATGAACATTCTTCATATTCCTCAACTCATCCACAACATTCAAAGTTTCATGGCATCTCAACCTCAACTGCACCTTGGCAGGTTCCTTCCTGTTCAAACTCCTCCATTCATAATTTATTATAAAAGTAGGGCACAATTAATTTTCCCTTAAAGTTCTCATCAACTCACGTGTCTGCAAAACCTGTTTCTTACATTCAATTCAATCTACCCTAACCACTATGTTCAGGAATAAATGTTACCACGTTGTTATGCTCCAGCTGCTGAAATCATGCACACATTTCAATTTTCCTTTTAATCGAATCAATATGTGACGTGGACATAGTATCTCATTTGTGTGTGGTATAGTAACAAATTTCCTAGCATTCGATATTAGACTCCCGGTAGACTCCGGTTCCAAACTTTTCAAGTTCATTACTATTGACCAAGACATTGGTTCCTTTGTTAAAAAAGCCAACATGTTTATTGACTTTACCTATAATATGCACACACATTACTTCCAGTTACGGTACATGACGCAGAGACGAACAATGTTAGACTATACATTCTTGATCACATTTGGTAAATTTTATTATCCAACATAGTATACTCCCGTGTATAAAACAAGTAAGGACTTAAACTTGAATGAAAAACAAACCTCTTGACAAGGTCACTACTCGCATGCTTAATACTCTTCATTTGAACTACACGAACTACACAATTCTCCACACAACTACTACTACAATTTGGAAGTCGTAGACTGCACTCTGCCAAGCTTGTACTATGCCAAAGAAATTCAACCACCATTATCATATGCTATACACCCGAAAGAACCTTTGAATATCTATTCTCTCTCTATTCAAGAAATCAACAGTTATTCTACAGTCATTGCCAATCGTTGAAGAGTAAATAATTAATGCTGGAGCTACAGTACAAAATTCAAATCCAATCTAAAAGGAATACTTTTAGAAAAAAAAAGTAAGGATTACTTGTGGAGCAAAAACATAAGAGAAATTGATGGCATTCTAGACTTGTCTGATTTCGTACCCTACAACAGAAAAGAAAAATGCGTGTGACTTTTACTCTTGACAGAAATTTTGTTTTTAAATACAGGAATCCTGTAACAGGACGTAACACTTTACAATTAATATTAATTAATTTTGACGCATAAGGCCAGTCCTTACTCTCTCACTGTCTGTATACTTACTTGACTTGTGTGAGTACGAATATGTACTACAATCAAGCCCGCTATTTTCTTCAAGAGCAGAGATAAACTGATAAAAGCTTTGAAGTGACATTTTTTTCCAAAATAGCTTACTATGAACTTCACTTGTGTTTGATACACCAAACAAAGCACAAAAATGTTTATTTATGTTATGTTCTCATTTTGTATTTGTAATGTACATATACATATACACCATACTGTATATAGCGTATACACCCATCACATTGAAAAGCACCATCATAACTCACCAGCAAAATCTTATCGGTTGAAAAATATTTGATGTGGGAACCATAGTACACCGTATAGTAGTAGGACTACTGGCTAGCCGCTCGCTCGGGTATATAAAAATATTATAACAATGGATTTCGAGCCATTGACGTCGGTTCAATATTATTTAACACTGCAGTGGAGAGAGAGAGAGGAATCGTATTTTGGAATTTTATATGCTCTCCTCGACCCTCCTGCGTTGTTACATGCGGGTAGAGTGGAATATGGTGAAAACTCTAACCATGGTGTCTGAATAATAATGAAAATGATATGTACTGAACGCTTTAGCCCACAGACGACTTATCTGAAATCTTGGCCGTACTCAAGGTTGTTTTGAAGACAGAATAATGGATTGAATGTGTTTATAGCTAGATCTGCCTTCAAGGATTCGCATTTCATGCTTCTCAAACACCCAGCCAGTGACATGTCTCCTTTAGAATTTCATTCGGGAACTATAGTGGGTACATTGAGATGACCGCCTATAAGTTCCGGTATAGCCCACATTAGAAAAAGACAGGAATTCCAGGTCGTTAGTTTTAGTGCTCCCTCCATCTACTACACACAGAGATCGTAACGTGGGTAATATCATTATTATACATTTCGGGATGAAGGAGGATGGTAGCCATCACCAGTGAACCAATGGCAATGATCCCCCTCGTTTACAACAAAATATATGAAGAGGGCATGGTCAAATTTCAAAAGGAATCACAAAAGACAATAACAACAGTATAATTTGTGTAAATTGTCATGAAAATAAACCGAGCATTTGTCTCGATAATCTAAATAAAAAGATAGTCCAAGATCCATTCTTGGGTGACATGAAGTGTCTGTAATCGATTGGACAACTAAATGTGTCAGAAATTTGTAAAACTAATATCATATTTCAGCGTAACTGGCAAAGATTCCTAGTGAAGTGGCAAAAGTGAGAATTCCTTTCAGAGAATATACAATATTCTACAAACATGAATAATGGAGTATAGGGAGAAGAAGCCAGAAACATGTCCTATCTCAAATTTCAGGGTAAAAGCACTACACTCGAATCCATTCAAATGACCAACAACCAAAGATCATGTGTAGGCAATAAATGTGCACAAAAATAGTATACAAAATGTAAAACAGTCAAAGTGATCCCTATGATAGATAGCTTGAAAAGCTACTACACTATACGGAGTCTCCGGAGAATAAAGAGACGAGTGAGTGGGTATGACAACTTATGGTTAAATGTTGGCATGATCAATCGAATGAATGTGTATAAAGTGTATGTAGTACAGAGTTGAGCAAAGGTATTTTGTACTTACTTTTTCTTCGATTGGCTCGTCGCCGAGTATCGATCCTACAGACAAGTAAATAATTCAAAATAAATATTTCAGTCTGTAAGAATACGTTTTCAGAAAAATTCTCAAAACTGAATTAGATACAATTAGATATGCTATATTTACACGTAGCAAGGACTTGACTTGACTTGTCTCACACAATACAACAACAGAAAAAGAAAAAACTTGAACTTGTCATTCCTACCATTCAGTGTAAAAATAAGGAAAGATTCAAGACTGAAATATATACCTTACATGTTCAATGTAAGAATACACATGACTACACACTGAAGAAAGATTATGTAAAAGACATCTTATACAAGAGTAAACTATTATATCTTTTCTGTTATCGAGAATTCAAAAAAAATTCTTGTTATACAAAATAATTGCTAGGTCGAAAATTCCTGTACTTTTCACAAGTTGAAAGTCAACTGAAGTCAATTGTATTGACTAAATTTTGAAATGGATGTCTGACAACTGCATATAAAAAAATGAATGAGAGGTTAAAGATTGGATTCTGATTCTCAACCCAAAAAACCCCCCCAAAATAGTCATAAAATTAACTTAACTTTGAATCTAAAATTTGAATTATCAGAGACTGAATAGAAAAATTTAAAAAACAGAACTATACTTGAATTGAGTGACTCATTAATTAAACTCTTTTGTTAATGAATATTATATATAGTAAAAGAAAGGTTCATTTGTATTCATTTCATACCAGGTGAGTGAGGACTCTTGTTGAGAGATTCTGATGAGCCATTATGGGCCTGGCCAAATTTAGGGACAGCAACATGAAGACTTGGTTTCCGCCTGAGTTCTGCCAATGCAGCAATAATAATAATGGCACTATTATACACTGCTGAGGTTAAGAGTGAAAGTTGAGAGAATGAGAGAAGAGAAAACAAAAACTGAAAAAGGGAAAAAGGGAGTGAAAAACATAAACTACCTAATGATCAATAGAACTTATACAAGTACAAACCCTACTACACGGTGTTGTGTGTATGTGTCCAAGTACTATTGATCCATTACCTTAATTAAGCAACTAATACTACTTATTAAGTACTGTATACGTATTGTATAGCCGTACTACGAAATTCATGCTATTATAAGAGTAACATACTAACTTGGCGTCATAGACTAAAAAGACAGAATGTTAGAAGAAAAACAAAAAAAAGTATCGTATTAACCAACTGTAAACCAGCTGAAGTCCAAGTACATATTACACAAGATATTCTGCGAAAATTTTCTGTTAAAAATGGAATCGATAAAAGAATAGTACGTTGTTTCTTCTAAATGTTTGCAACACGTTTTATTTCTTTCTCTCTCTCTCTCTCTCTCTCTTTCACGTTGAAACATGTTGTCTTTATTTTTATGCCCACAGTTTTCACCAACTGAATCAACGTGTCGTAGCTACTTTTACTTAATACTTTTTTAAATTTGTAAACACTTTATGAAAGTGAATAATAATGGGGATATTTCCTGTAATTGAGACTGTTACCTCTATTATCCACATGACCTCTACATTGTATAACTGTCATGTCCAAATCTCATTTCCTGGAACATTTCACCCCTCCACTACTACATACTAGATTGTTAGTACGGTAGTTTATATGTAGCACAGAATTTCTCTGCATCCTTCAATCTCATTAGTGAAATTTCCTTCAAAGTTCGACTGCAGGTTAAAATTACGCATTTGTATTTAAGAAGTCGGGGTAAACAAATACACTTTCGACTTTCACAGAATTTCTTATTTTTTTTAAAATAGAGAAAGAGAGAGAAAGCATAAATACGAGATGCAAACCTATTGAGGGCAAGCAAGTCATAAAATCAAATTAAAATTGTTAGTAGATTCTAGCAATAACCCCTTTTCTTCTTTTTTCAGAAGTTATTATTGCTTATTATTGATAAAAATAAATTTTGGTTGTACCTATGAATAGAACTTGTATAGGAGACAATCCTTAACAAAATATAGTCAACTGTTGGCTAGTTTTGTTTATAAAAGAATTCATTTCCAGACAAAAGTTAATGGTAAACACACACACACACACTGCACTGCGTAAATAAGGACAGTAGATTATACGCAATACACAACTAATTATCAATTGAAACAGTCTGAAATTATTTTTTATATATATCAGATAGGGAACGGAGAACTATCATTTGTAGAACAATTCAACAACTGAAAAATACCTTTGCAGTTGTAGTGAGAAACACCGCAGCAATCCCACATTTTGTCAAGCATCAAGCAGAGGAAATTAATATTTTCTAGACAAGAGAGTTGTGAGACAAACAAGCTGCTATAGTATATGAGAGATATTTTAGAGAGAATTGGAAGTAAATTTTCATGACGAATGAAAATTCACAAACAAGAGAGAAAATAGATAATGCAAGAGAATTAAAAAGTCAGCAAATCATGAAATCATGAGATACTGCATAATAAGATAGACTGATGATGATGAACAAGCTCACACACAGGTACCAAGCACTAATAAATTATTATACACACTAGGAAAAAGATGAACCACAAATTTAAAATTTCTTTTGTTGTAGTCGTCTCAAGGAAGGAAAAGTAAATGATATAATTAGCTAATAGTGAATAAATGTAAAAGGAGATTATGTAGTTGTAGCAAAAGTCAGTTTCCTCCCATGTACACACACACTACAACAACTACGGTGTCGTACAAACTATTTAAAGAGGAGGTACAAATTGAAGAGAAGGATTCAATTTTTGATTGGAAATTAAACCTGAGGAGCAGGTTTTCACGTTGGTGGACGAGGATGGAGTCCCCCCTTGACTCACACTGACACAACTGGGACTCGCTGTCACAGGAATAGCCGAAGAACTTGGTGTTTTCATTAGCGTAGACACCATGGATTCTTGTGGTGAGTTTTTTGAAGCAGAGGGAATGGTGGATGGAATATTGACTGAATCCGTCGAAGACATGATTCTGACTGCTGGTTGACTTGTGGAACCAGAGCCGAAAAATGCCGGACTGGTCTATAAATTCTTCTCGCCTACTACTACTATTAGACACTGTGAACGCAGGGAATCCACAACAACATTGGACGCAGAAGGACACAACTCACCAACGTCAGTCACAAGTTTCAATTTATTGTAGTCCGAGAGCACACAGTTGAAGGAATCAAAATCACGGTGTCTAACCATTACCATTTTAAAAATTTTCTTCGTCACTTGTCAACGAAGGGGAGACCAAAATCTGACGAGGATAAATTGAGAAGAATAAAAAAATGATTCAAAAACGGCCGGTCTGAATCAGCAGGGACGTTCGGAGGACAGCTTAAAGTTTCAAGTCCCTACTCAGTTGTTCTCTGCCAGAGATTCTCTGGACAAAATATCCTTTCAAAGAAAATGACGGAGACTGACGACATGGACAAGGTTCTAACTTCGTATTTTGACAAAACTGTTAATTCTAATTCTAACACAATCAAGGTCAGTACTATATTTTTATTCAATTATCTCTCATGCGTTATGGCCATTCCTTTATTATAAAAAGTTTCAAATTATCCATTTTTCTTCCATGTTTTGACGACCCTCCTTTTCCAAATCCTTTATCAAGAAAAATGTTCACTTTAAATATGCACAATGTTAAAAAAATATGATTATGTGGATCCTTGTCCTTGTATATTTTGTATTTCTTTGTGTTGTTTGACTATGACTCATTTGTTTATAATATCCTTGTAATTTTTCTTAGAATCAGAAATCATCATTGAACTGGTTTTTAATAATTTTAATCATTATGTTAATTCTTTTTAAAGGAAAAACCGACTCCGTCGAGTGAATTGAGTAAGAGCGACCTGGTAAGTACTTGTATAAATTTATCAGAAAAACTCTTACTTACAACTTTTGAATATTCTGAACAATCAGTTTGAGAAAGAGTGAGTAAAATTTTTTTTTTTTAAAAAAAAATTTGTTTTCATGAAGCTGAAGATTTTATCGTACCTGGAAGGAGAAGTACAGGTAAACTACAAATTTTTTGAAGCAAATAATATTCTTATCGTAAATATACTATTTAATGTGTGACCAATATACTTAGTTAACTACAGTTCCAGCAATCGTATAAATGTGATGTGTATTTAATTTTAGGCTCGAGATGTGGTGATAGCAACGTTAAAATGCGAACGTGTCAAGCGGCTGCTTGCGGACAATAAGTAATAATACATTTGAGGAGCATATTATTAAATATATTGTGTACAAAATATTGGGACGAATTGTGTGTAATTGAAAACTTGATTTTGTAGGTACTCCCTAACCAGTGATCCTGATCCTTTTGCTGCTTTAAAACGGGACAGTTTTGCTACATTTGTTAATTCTTCAGATTCCAAAGTAAGTCAAAGAATCTTTTAGATTAAAAACAAATTTCGGACTGTTTTTACGATAATATTTTCACGAGTACCTAATTAATTTACTGCATTGTTAATTGTATCTTTTAACTCTCGTTTACTTCGTAGGAGGACATAGAACTCGTCAGATTATGGGAGAATCAAAAGTTGTCATTAGAGAATCTCGTCCGACGTCAGAGACAAGCTATGAAACATATGAATAAAATTCTCACGGACGCTGAGACAATACACATGACTATGGCCAACGAATTGGAGGAGGAGAAGGCTAAGAATGTTTTTACAAAGAGTATGCTTATTTAATAATTTTCAAAAACTATTACGTATTAGTTTTTAAGTTCTTTAATCAATTTCGAGCAAGTTTGATAAGATTTTGTTACGAGTGTTATTTCATATTCTCGTATTCCAAAAAGTATGAAATATTTTATTCAACGTAAATCATGTGGTTTTTCAGATGAAGCTAAATTAAAAGAAGAATTAGAAATCGAAAAGCAGTTGAGAGGAAGACTGGAAAATCAATTGAAGGAAACTCAGACTGCTCAGGAAAATGAAAAAACTCGACATAAAAGTATAGTACTACTTCTTCTAGCTGAGAGAAAAAGAATCCTAAAACAGTTTATAGAAGAGAGGAAACGTTCTGCCGATTTATCAGCAATGTTAGAGGACGAGAAGCGTCAGGCGTTGGCAACACTCGAAGGACTTGAAGAGGAATCCCAAAAGGTAATGATTTCCGGAATTTAGTTATGACATACAAAGAGACGGAACGAAGCACTTCCATTTCGTTACTCTGTATGTAAGCTGTAGAATTTGAGTAAAACCTATGGATTTTGACTGCTATATAGTATTTTTGAAATTTATTGAAATGTATTTTAGTAAAAGTAATTTTTATATATTGCATTTACCAGGCTCTTCGAATGGAGGCCGAGTTGGAAAGACAAGCAAGTTCGTTCGTTGTAGAACGAGATCGTCTAGGTGCAATGGTTCGCATTGAGGAAGAACGCAGAATTGATGTCGAGACACAATTAAAGTCACTCCGTTGTGAAGTAAGCTGGACTTTTGCTCATGTTCATATTTTTTCTTTCAAAATTCACGTTTCACACAAAATCCAACTCTATTCACAATAGCTTTTACTCTCTTCTAACGTTAAAAAGGTCGAGTCGTTACGGAAACAATTAGCAGAGGCTCACTCAGTTGCTATGTTTCAGGCTTCCCTTAACAATTCTAACAGCAATGTTGTCAAGAAAAATCCTTTGCAGTCAAATGTGGTTAGACCAACAGCTACTGTTAACTCAGTGCCCGTTCCACTACCTAGTAAGTCCCAAGTTTATAATCATCCATATGTTGGGTATTTTGTGTCAATGATTGATCCCAAAAAATGTTAACTTTTTGTATCGAAAGATAATGGAAAACTACATAAAATATCAGTCATTTACAAAGATTCGATATATATATATATATGTAACAATTGTATGATAACTCACATGATTTTGAAATCATGAACCAACTTGTAATGTTCTTCTTTTATCTTTTTTAGCGACTGGGATTGCAAAATCCGTTTCTCCTGTACAACCTCTTCCTGTTTCTCCAATTGCAACGGCCTCAAACTCTGCTCTGCAGGTATTTCTATTCGGACTTATGGCAACAATATGAGCTTGGCATTCATTTTGAATATTTTTCAACGCTGTAACAAAAAAAGTATTATTACGTTACGTGTATGTGTAGAACGAATAGTTAGTTACTTCTTGTGTTATTTTTGTTGGTTTTCGTGATGTCTCTTCGTTGCATATCATACTTCTTGAACCACTGTTACTATTTTATTTTGAAATTTCGTATCTGCACATTTTTTACTCTTTCACCTATGTAATAACTGAATGGTCTACACACTTAAATGTTGCTATTTTTAATTTGAGTATCAATTATTTGTACCAGTCGCAAATTTTTTTAAGTACTTTTTTGAAAAGAATTTTCATGTACTATTTGCACACACAGAGTATCAGGACCTACAAACTAATTTTTTTGTAGCTTAGTCATAAATAAATTCTCTCTTCTCCCTTCACTTGCTGCTGCTGCTTGCAATTGAAAATTTTGTGACAACACACTTGAAAAAAATTAAATATTATAATATAACCACGCTGTAGACAAACAAAGTAATCTGTATGTTACTCTTTTTCTATGAGACTTCGCATGGCTACTGTTCTCAATACTTTCTAGTTTCTATTAATATGATATACACAAAATACTAATAGATGTCAAATTTTATAAAATGGTACGTACAATTAGCATACATTTTTGTCGAATACTTGGTTTTCACTGATTTAAATTTTTCCAACAATTTTTTTGTGTATTTACGAGCTAAAAGTGTTCCTAATGTAAAAGATACTGTGATATACACAATGTTTCGTCAGCACATAGTTCCCGTAATATTTTTTTAAGTTGAAAGATGTTACATAATACATATACAACACTTTTTAGTTGTAGATAAATTTATTTTATAATCATTTCGCTACAACAATAATTGTATGTACTTTACGAGTTGTAAATGGAAAACGATTTGCTTCTCAAAGTCACTCTTATTTTAGGTTAGGTATGTATTTTAACGACGCTTCCACACGCCATTTACACAACTACTTTTAAACGTTTCTATCTTGTCAGAGTTTGTATGTCACACGCACAATCGTACACTATTTAGAAGTTTCAATGAATGAATTTAAAAGATAATATTTTGTATTAATACAAATATTATGTAGTTCAAATTTTAGTAGGTACAATTGACATTATAATTTCACTGGAACCCAGTGATTGGATACACTTTGTAAACATATTCAATCACGCACACACACATGATTCTTATGCTGTATGAATTTTTATTTCTGTACGCAGACTGTAAAGCTATACAGTTTTTATCATTTTGATTGGCTCATGCTTCTCCTTTTCTAAAAATCACTGAAATAATATGTGTTGAACTTTTGGTTTTTTGAATTTTAAACTTTTAGAAACGTTGTGGGCTTGTAATATTGTTAATTTTTGATGCTTCGAAAACGTTTTAAGTATTATACTTTTTTACTAGTTTTTACCTTATGATGATTTGATTTTTCTGCAGTTTTTTTGCAAGTGTAACTAAATAATTTCTTGTTCAAATCGACAAATAATAATATAAATAATGATTCATTAGAAACAGGAAATTACGATACTTACATAGAGGATAATTTTGATACAGGCAAAACCGCCGGGCGGTGAGAAAAACGCAGGGGGGATTGGCGTAACTCCAAAAAAATTGTACAGCTTAGGCCGTGGAGTTGCCCCACCGGTAGGCCCACAATATTGTTAAAATCTATTTTAATTTAGAGAATACGTAAGCATATTTAATTGTAACTGATAATGGATAGGGGTCTTTAATAATAATAATTCTTTTAGGTTCCCCCGAAGGCAGTTGGCCCACACCCACCAGTTCCTCCGAACAAGCCATCGGTACCACCAAAAAATAGTTCTCTCACGGCCAAAATGCTTCATGCCAAATTAGAACAGCAGATCACTTAGTAATAAGATAGATAGATTATCATCTTGTCATTCATAGTCTGCGTCGTCTGACCTAACAATTACTACCTGACTTTACACGTCACCTCATCGATTTTATGTCAATTTTTAAAAAATTCATCTCTTGTAAACGTAGTGTAACTATCCAGAAAAAAGTTTTTTTTGTGTTTTTGACGCGTCGTCGTCATTCGGTATGAAATCAATTTAAAGTTGAAGATTCTATATACATGTATAATATAAATGTTATATATACTTTTGATGAGAGGAAGAGTTACAGTTCAAAATGGTTAAGTATACATTATACGACAATATAATTTCAAAAGAGTGATACTATACTTTGTAAAATTTTATTTCTTGTCTCAATATTTCATTCGACACGGATATAATATGTATGTGTATATGCATAATATATTGATATCTACTATGATAAGAGATATTTTTTAGTTTAGTTAATTATTGTCAATGATCCGCTATATTTTGATTTGTATCTTTAAGCGCATGATTTTCAGCACACTGTGTAAATGAGACAATTACAAAACCTGTACTACTTAGAAATTACTTGAAGTGACATTACACGCTCCGTGCAAACTATATTAGGATACAATTTTTTAGTAATTAAGTCATAATTTATTTTTATTTACTTTTGTCGAACATGCAACTTAGACTGAAGATTGTGAGCTCAACATGGCAATTTTGTTGAACAGTTGAATGCAAACATTTGTGGCATTTTATTTGAGAAATAGTAGATAATGTGTAATCTTAGTGAATGAACTAGAAAATGTAGGTGTAACAAAAAAGCAGCTGCAGTGATGATATTTAAAATGCAATACCGTATATATATAGCAAAATATATATACTTGAATGCAACTAGAAATTTTTTAGCTTTAGCCTTAAATAATTACGACATCATACATTCATGATGAAGTAAACAAATCAGTACGATTGAGTGTCTTTTATTATTACTTTTTGTCTGTAGACATGATTGAGAACTCCACAGTTAGGAAGAGAAAGAGAGAATGAGAGGAAAGAAATCTGATTGAATCTAAATTATCCTAAGATATATCACATGTACCACCAATTACACCACTGCTACAAAAACACCCATACTTTACACGTATCATCGCCAGGATTTTAATTTTTTTTAAAAGGAGTAACGATACGATTTTTATTATTATCACAATGATTGTTCTTTTTTTGTTCAATTTGTCTATTCGCAAAAACACATGTAGCATTACATTTTTAGTGTATGTATACATTAGATTGTTGTCTCTCGTTGGTCAGTTTTAAAACAAAAATCATTGGGTAGGCTTTACCAGTTTACTCAGTGAAATAAAGTACAAGAAAGTAATTTTCGCAGACATAATATTTGAAGACACTCCAAAAAATGAACTCAAGCTAACTAATTTTCTTCCGTTTTGTATTTAAACATTACTTATGATACAATTTTATAGAGAGAGATACTGAATCCTGAATCATATATAAATTACGTATATTATGACATCATGTTTTAAGTTTTTAGCAAATTAATAGTAAATGTGAGAGTAGAGAATCAGGGACGATAAATATACATAGTGATGTGTATAAATAGTACTGATGAATCATCCTCCTTTTGACGATGATGATGAGATATGATGATATTAACCTACAGCTGAACCAGAGAGGGGAAAGAGTTTCAAGGGTAGGACTCATACCGGTAATATTGCAACAATAAAAAAAAATATAATAATGGTAGGTATAATGTTTACGACAGGCTAGAAAGAAAAACCTCAAAATTTATATTGTATATCATACGGAAACCAAGGACCCTACATACTAGGTACTATACATTGTACTTATATGTATTGTATTTCTAAATAATCCAAAATAGGCAAGCTGAATAGAAACAAGAAAACGTTATAGAACAATAATTCTGATGACTTGAAATGATGATGATCTAAACAAATCTAAGAGTGTTTGATGGCAGTTTTTTTGTGCTTGTCTACTTTCTTAGAATGAAAACCTTGGTGAAGGTAACAGCAAAAGCAACTCTCTTCCAGCTAAATTATAGATTATTTCAATAAAATGTAAATGGATGAAACTTTTTGAAAAACTGGCATCGGCAACTAGTATGACGACTGAAGAAAAAAAAATATTAGATACCTATATGTATGTCGTATAAAAATGAAATTGATCAAAATTTAAAGTGCGGACTCAATATTTATTACTACAGCGAACTGCAACACACACGGTGCATCACAGCTTCCCTACATATTTAAACGATTTAGATTGTAAATATGTCACACCCTTGTATTTAGTTGACTAAGAAAAAAAGTCATATTCAAAGCAAAATGCATCGTCCAAGTCTGTATACACAAAATATGAAAAATATATGAGAGCAAGACCGGCATTCATATAAGTTACATAAAACATTACCGTTTAATAATGGATGGATAAAAAAAATTGTACAAGTAGAATTTTGAAAAAAAAATACCTTGTGTAAACATGTTAAGGACTTGTCAACGTATGAAAATAAGTAAATATTTTTTCGGAAGAAAATGTTGTTATTGGCATATTATTTCAACGTAGAAATCCCAGGATCTAGGAACTTGATTAAAATTTATCTTGTTCTCCTGTGCCTCAACCCATATTTTTCATAAATATTATGATGTCATGATTATAACAACTTGCAAAGTTTGTGGAAAAATGTCCATAAGAGTGACATTTGATGAGGGATGTGTTTAGTGCAATTTAAGTTATTGCAGTGCAATTTTTTGTAGGAGGAACTCAAGACAAGGAAAAATTGTTGCCATAATCCATTCCATTTCAAAAGAAAAATGCTGATGACAAAATAATATTTATTTACAAATTGCAACAATTTTGTTGACTACCAATTATTAATATGATGAGATAGTAGAGAAGATTTTGCAAAGTCGCATTTTACGAAGGAATCGTGTAAAAAGAAATTATGATCACAAGGGGAGAAAGAGATGTAGTGGACAAAATTGCAGTGAACGTAAAGATTAATGAGTATATGCTTAATTTGTATAATTATTTGATATTGGTCATCATAAGGGAGCGTCGTCGTCAATTTGTCCAAAGATTCTTGCTGAGTAGTCTCAATAAATGAACACATTGTATTTAACTAATTTGTATTATTCAATTCATAGTAGTGAAGCTGCTAAAAGTAAAGTATCTTGGATGACAAAGATACAACTAAATTTCACAAGTCGCTTCAATGTTAAAAAAATATGATGGAATGTCAAAAAAGAAGACGAGAAATAATACTTGTATAGTCATACATAATCATTTATTTTTTATTGTAAAACTGAACATTTGTATTGACAAATTTTTTCACAGTAACGTATCATAACTTGATAAATACAAGGTGGTCTTTTGCAATTCAATTAGTAGTAGTACCAGGGATTCATTAGAGTTTAGAGCATCCCCCTACTCTTGAAGAAGTTAAAAAATTGTTCTACGGGCAGTCTGCAATAATAGATAAAAACTGTATAAATGTATGACTTCCTCAGGAGAAACCATTCTCAAACGACAACAAAACTTAAAAATCCTTCTGGAAGTTTTATGTGTAATATATATCATAGTATAGTAATAATAATGGGAAAACAAAAAATCGCATTCATTTGATACAAAAAAAATTAATATTATATGGTTTACTTTTTCAGTTTAGGGCTGTATTCTTTCTTCTTTTTTTACAATATCAATAATATAAATATAGGGTTCTTAAAAATGTCTTATGTAAAAACAGAAAATATATGTCATAGACAAACCAGTAAAACAACAACAACAAAACTGAATGGACGAACACACGTCTACTACTTATTATTAAGAAAGAAAGTGTTAGAAAAGAAGTCTGATATGCATCTGATTGATATACACAAAGATTGATTGTTTTTTTCATCATTATTATAGTGGGTTTTATGCTTAATTTACATATTTTTTTCCTTCATCATTTAATATGACGATGAACATGCTAAAAATTTTGTTTGTTGTTGTTGTATACATCTAATCTAATATTAGATTTCACAAAATCTTTTATAATAGAGAGTATCTATTTTTTTTTCTTTTGTATATAATCATAATATTATGCAAAGCTGAAAGTTTTTCTATAAATTGATGTTCCAATGGGAATAGATTTACCAATAAAATGAGCTTAAATAGTAATAGTCGTAGTAATATAGTAGTAGTGGTGGGCAATTTATCTTTTCTAAAATAGTGCCCTAGACCTGGTATTGTATGAGAAGTTGTTTTTGACAATTGTCAGGAAATTTCTTTGACCTACACCTCCTTCTCCACAAAAGTTGCAGTTTTTTCAACAAGAACTTCCGCCAATAATCACACGCACGCACATATTTCCTCCATATAGTTCTTTTTTATCTCATGTAGTTAAAGTCAAAAGTTTGAGCTAGACTCTTTCTGACCTGACCTGATCCCATTCAAAATAATAAATTTTAACAGAGATCACAAAATGTTCGACAACATATGATATTAATAATATATATATCAATAGTAAGTACATACATATATATTATACTGTGTAAGGATATAATATACATATGACCATACATTTACATATATTATTAATAAGACACGAAGAAATGCAGCAAAGACGAATTTTTCAGACTGTTGGACGTCCACTATGAGGAAGAGGTGGTTGTTGATTACCCGACTCATTGGCAGTTGTCGAGTGAGCAGCCTGAAGTGCAGCTCCAGCTGTAAATAAATTAATCAACAATCGGATTTTGAAAAGAGCAGGAAAGACAGATAGTATTCGATAAAAATGATATATGCATAATTGAATTATGAATATACTTAAAAATAGAGAGAAAAAAAAGTTTTAGAGACTTTTTAAAATACCTCCAGCTCCGGCTGCTGCGGCGGCTGCTGCAGCATAGTAACTTCCGTTGAGGCCTTCTGGAAATCCAGTTCCACCTGATCCAGATGATCCTCCCATAAAGTATTCTTTGTTGACACAATTTCGTAAAGAGTCTGGGATTCTTCCAACTATGGCTCTTCTAATTTCCGATGCTGCCATTTCCCTATTGATAAATTTAAATGAATTTCAATTATTACATGTGACACAAATCAATGGGATCAAATCAATTTATAATAATTTGTTTTGAAAAAAAAGTGTTGGCTATCTATCTGAATCAGTCTGAAAACTGACACAGTTTTGACGATATTATCTTAAAATAGACATATATATTGTCAATGTACCTTGACATTGTCTAGAATGCATAATATCTAATAGTAAAAAACAGTATATCAAACTACTACATCTTTATTACCTGAGCTCTGTGCATGAGGCGTCAGAGTAGAATGCTGCATGAGGTGTGCATATTAAGTTTGGAGCGTCTTTGAGTGGCCCTTGGAATACATTAAAGGGCTCATTTTCATGAACATCCAACGCTGCAGATCGGATTCGTCCTTCCTACAAAGTAAATTTTGAAAAAAAATTTGTTAGATAATAATTATTAAGTATTTCATAATTATAAAAAAAAGTCGACAAAGTTTCATTAAAAGAAACATTACACAGTTGCATTTTCACAATAAATCATATATTCATTATTGATATAGTACTTACTCGGAGAGCGGAAGCAAGAGCTGCCTCGTCAACTAAACCACCTCTGGCAGTATTTACCAAAAATGCTCCTAGAAATGGACATGAAGAAAAATTCATTAATGGGAAATGTCATTTTCGGATATTTTGGAACTCTTTTTATGCTTCGATAGAACTGGATTTAATATCGTTCACCCTATCCATTGAAAGAGAACAGGTAAGGTACCTGGTCGCATTTGTTTGAGCGTGTACTCGTTAATGAGATGTCGATTATGTTCATTAACGGTGCAGTGGAGTGAGACACAGTCCGACTGAAAAAGTAGATCCTGTAATGTGTAGACACGGGTAACTCCTAAACTCTTTTCAATACCATCCGGTAAATATGGGTCATAGAAGATCACATTGAATCCGAATGCTTTAGCACGGAGTGCCACTGCAGAACCAATTCGACCGAGTCCAACAATACCAAGGGTATCACCCCGGATTCTCGCACATCCCTGAGCGGCCTCTCGAACCTGCTAACCAAAATTGAAACAAAAATTTTTCCTCCCGCAAAATGTTATGAACAATCAGTTAATTTGTGACAGACTTGAGTGTAAAAAAGATTTTAAAGTTCAAACTAGGAAGAAAATTGGGACGACACACAACAAGACAGAGTAAGTAGAGGAAAAAGGAAAAATGAAAAAATTTTATTATCTCACCTGTTCTGGTCCGGTAAATTTCTTGCCATCACGAACCATGTTAGCTAGCCAGTATGTACGCCGGTAAAGATTCAGAATCAAACACATTGTCGTGTCGGCGACTTCTTCCACTCCATATCCGGGAACATTACAAACTGCAATCCCCAATTCTCCTGCCGACTAAAAATATTGAAATGATTTTTATATGTAGTGGAACACAAGCACAAAAATAACTAACGTGAAAAAAAACGGTAGTAAATTATTCTACACTGGATAAGCACAACTTTTTTTTCTTCAAAAAAAAACGTCACACACAAAAAAAGAGATTCATCACAAACAACAACACTTTGTAAATAATTTTGTGGAGCACTAACTTTGACGTCAATATTGTCAACACCAGATCCTATTCTGACAATAATACGGAGTGCCTTAAATTTTTCAAGATCTTCTTTGAGTAGGGAGATTGTATGCCCTGGAAATAAAAAAAAAAGGTTTTGTATTCCAACGTACTACAAAATTCAGATTAGATACTTGTAGCTACTAAATACTAAAATATTTGCTGACTACCCGCTTGACCCCCACGAGGGATTTCAGAAACATAATTTTTCTGAAATCCTTCTACGCAATATTATTATTACAGATACGATTTCATAACGTCAGAGTTTTGTAGAAATTTAACGGAGCGTTCAGACTCGAAATTTAAAAATACGTTTTTCAGAGTAGAAATTATGAAGCCATCAGGCTCAAGTGGAGGTAAGAAGAACAAGGCCAAGAGAGTGACCAAGAAAAGTGAGTCTACCGTTCAAGATTTAAAAGTGTGCTTAATCTGCGGTGAAAATGGGACAAGACGTATGTACGGATGTGAAGCTACATGTACAGCTTGCTTTACATTCTTCTTGGAATATCATTCAAGTAAGTCATTAAATATAAAAAACTATGAAAATAATTTCCTACACACACTAAAAAAAGTTGACTGACGTTTAATACATATTTTGATGAACGTATAGGTTTTGAATATTGCAAGCCTGTGAAACAGGTGGGCACTGCGATGTCACTCAAGAAACCAGAAACGGATGTAAACGTTGCCGATTCCAAAAATGCCTTGACAATGGAATGGATGTGTCCAGAGTCGAAAACAAAAACAAGACGGCGCAAAGAAGAGGTAATTTGATCACTTTTAATTTTCGTCATAATATCAAGGGTGACACTAGAGAGAATGTATTTTTGACTAAGAGTTTTGTCATTGCTTTTCAAATGTTTTAAAAATTTATTTGTATTTTTTAGGCAAGCACGCTGAAAAATTTAAGGATGAAGACAAAAATTCCTTGGGGACATACAGTTGTCAGTCGAGTCACTGCAGCGTTTGTACAAACACAATGAAAAAGGACCACTACACCACTACATTTGCGTCTTGGACTGCCAATCGAAGGTTAATATATTTTAAAAAATCTGTTTTAATTCTATTGGTTTTCCTTTTTTATGCCTATTTGTAAAAATCAATTTATTTCTATTTGGCAGATACAAATGTAACGTGGGCCCCAGTGTGTACCTGGTAATTTGCTCTTGTTCCAAGTGTAAAGGTTTTGTCTACGTGGGAGAAACAACAAACACAAGGGCACGAATGTGCCAACACAAATGTAGAATCCGAAATAAACAACGTGGAAGTTTGTACAATCACTTTATTGACAACCATAATGACGACTGGGAAAAATATTTCACATTTACCATCCTTGAACAACTCCCCCAAGTCTACAATAAAATGTACTATAAGAATCGGGAGAGCGTATGGATACAATTTTTTCGATCGTGGGATGCCGGTAACAATGGTCTTAATGAAGCTTTTAAGCCACCAAGTGGACATAACCCAACGAAGACAAGTTTCCCACAGCCGGTATTAGAAAGGTATGTATGTTATGTATTTTACAATTTTTAAATCATTAAATTTTGGAAATATTCATATGCAGGAAAAGACAATTCGTATTGTGTATATATGTATGTGCAATGTATGTGTGATATTCGAATGCTTTAGTCATGATAATGAGGATACCAACAAGAAAGAAGCTGAAGAAGACCCCTCAGAAGAATGTTCTCCTCTACAACATCAAACGCTGGAAACAAATGTATCTAATGATGAAAAGAGTCACACGGTCAAGGAAATACTCCTTAGAATAAGTGAAAGAAACAGAAAAATTTTGGAACTTCAGTCTGAAAATGCTCAAGACCTGGCAACGATTGCAAAATTGAATGAAAATTAAATACCTTGTTCAGTAATGACGAGAAAAAAATACGCCATAAATCTAGTTTATGCACTATAAAAATTTTCTAATAATGCTAAAAAAAATTAATTTAATATTAATTTCAATTTAGACTTACACATCAAAGCACCGACAGCTTCATTTAAAACTTTCTCATGGATTTCAGCCGTGGACTGTGCATCGCCTGTTCAAATGGTTTAATAGTAATAAATAATGTTACTGTTATCTTGTGCATAATTTTTTTTGTTATTTCAACTATGCACTTATCATAAGTACATACACAATAAATTGTTCAAAAAATTTGAATGACATGACACTATGAACATCAATTTACATTTTTCGTAAAATTCTAACTAGAAACTTTTCCCTAAAAAATAAATACTNACTAGAAACTTTTCCCTAAAAAATAAATACTTACAGAAAGCGACTGTGGCCACGTCTTTCAATATTGGCATCTCAATGGAGCAATCTCTGCCATCAAGAAGGGCGACGAGAGGTCTTGCATGCATGGGACCTAATTTATTGTGGACAAAAAAAGATTTTTTTTTTAAAAAATTGATTATTAGCAAAGATACTACCTTCCGGCTGAGGATGACGCGTACATATTCTCCTAACGATCAACCAACAATCCGTTTTCCAAGAAATGAACGGAAATTCACCACAATCACACCACTAAAATTGATCATCATTAGACCCTTCGAAAAACACAACACATTTTCCATCTTCCAGGAGACTAATGACGATCAAAATTTTCGATTTTTTTTCTTTTCAAAGAGGAAAAATTACCATTATTCAACGCACCTCGACCGCTCTCAACACGCGGCCTTTTGGGCAACATATTTGAGGATTATGAGGAAACTGTCTGGAAAATAATATTATTTAACACCACACTACAAAACACAGCTTTTCCAAGGGCTCCTCGAAACCAGTTAAATAAAATAAGTAACAGACTTCCACAAAGAAAAGGAACACACACCAGTCACTTGGTTCTCCTCGAAAATCGTCAGCAGAAATGAGATGATGCTTTCATTGCTTTTCAAGGGGGGAGAGCTGTGCAGAGCGAGGGTTTTCTGTGCACGCTGTACCTAAAAAGTGTTCATTCAGAAAATTCTCTCCCAGATAAAAGTTTTCTCAAAAAATATTATATTCTTTGAAAGGAGAGAATATTTACAATTAAATATTTTCTTAACGTGACAGTGACGACAGTGGCGTGAGAGGGGGACAGGGCAAAGTGAAGTCCGCAAAACTGAAAAATATTTTTTAATAAAAAACGTTTGGAAAAGGTCTCGGTAAAACACGCTTCACTCAGAAAACCAAAGAGTACTTATTATAATTAGTACTTTTTGGTGACAACTAAGCCAAGAAAACTCCATTGTTATTATTATTTGTAGGACTCATTCTTGATAGGATTTATAAAAATGAAAAAAAAATTATGAGCCTTCAATAGTCAATATTCTTGAAAATAGAAGCAACGGAGACAATTTTTGGATTTCCTACGAATGAATTTTTATAAGGGTTAAAAATGAACGCGTTCATTTTCAGTTGTTCAGTTTGGTTGTGCACTGTGCACAACCAACCTTTTATGTATAGTTTCCCTATCTATGTATTAAAGGAATTCAGGCTCTGTGAAAATTTTTTTTTGAACTCCTTGAACAACAACATAATATTATCGCTCTGTAGATATTATTATTATTATA
>WJFB01001202.1:0-35707 GCA_009870185.1 Pygmarrhopalites habei
AACAACAACATGAAGGGCAAAATACAAGTCCTTGAATTGAGATACATTGACCTGTAATGTCAAAATCATGGACAACAGGAACAAAGGTTCAAAATAATTTCCCTTTGTTCTGAATTGAAATTGAATTTTCTTCGATCACACACACACGCACTCTCTCTTTGACATTGACTCTTTATGAATATAGAAAGAGCTGACAAAAGAAACGTTATACAAGCGTTATTTTGCACATTGTTAATGTCTCTTGCATAACATATTAATTTTGATATTATTAAAGTTGTGGAGGTGGAGGTCTGGTTTTGAAGTACCCATTTCTTCATTTTATTCTCCTGGAGGTTTGCTTTGCAAGATCAAAACTTGTGTCATAACTTCCTCCCCCTCTTTAGCCTATGCAAATTTTCATTTACAAAATTAGATTTATGTAAAGGAAATTAGACTGGGACTTGTGGTCAAGATGAATTGTCTTTCTATTTTTAGAAACTTGGATATTACACACACCCCGACACTTACACAATCCTCTGAGAAGAGGATCAAAAGAATCCAGTTTGAGGTGGAAAGGATCCTGACTACCTTTCTCTCTCCTTTGTGCTTTCGTCATTCTTCCAGTTCTTTTTCTTTTCTTGACAAATTCCCCTGACTTGAATAGTTGTGTTGTAACTGGTGTTCGTAATAAGATATTTAGCATTGTGAGTCATCATTCTTTCTGAACAACTACATAGCAACTACGCAACACAGAAAACCAGCTACGGGTTGTCATGAATTGTCAACCTACAAGAAAATGTTTGAATGAGATTTCCAAGACGAAGTTGTGTAAGTTTCCAACTTCCAATATCTGCCTACTTACATTTATAAGTAAGCACTTTCCACTCACCTGTTGATTCTCCATGGAAAAGAAGAACAAGACACACGCCCACGACATTCTTTGTCCACAGACTCTTCACGGACAAGAATCTTTTGTGTGTGTGTGTGTGTGAAATCGCTGTGTGTCTGAGACACAAACAACTGCATAATACAAAGCAGATATGTGACAGTTATTTTAAGACATTTTGCAACAGGATCTTCATATTGATTTCTTATCCTCTTCCTCCTGGAACTTGCATAAAAACTCAGGTGAAATTGGATTCTGGAGAAATTCTTCGTTCTCTCTCTCCTGCTTTCCCTGTTGCAATATTTGTCATCTTCCTACGCTCCAATTCCCTATGCTTCACTCCTAATTTTAAAACACTTCATTTTTAATGAGGGAAAACATACGTACACTTCTACATATGCTTGCATAGGCATAAAAATTGGCGTGAAAGGAAACAAAAACAATTACATGGTTTAACTGTTTTCACATTAGTAGGCTTTCTAAAATTTCTATAGCTAAGGATATTATTAAATCCAAAATTTGCCTTTCTTTGGAAATCATTGTCGGGGTCAATGATTTTCGTTTAATCCGAAATGTCTGAATGAAAAAATAAATAATGAAAATGAATCACACTCTCCATTCAAGTCATGAATAGGGAGAAGGGAAGAGTCATGGGAGAACGTGGAATATAATATTTAAGTAGTTCAGCGATGACAGGGAAAAATAATGTAAAAAATATTGAGGTTGAATGTGAGAATGATAAATACGTAACTCATTTACCTTTCCCCTCTTTCTCTCAGTGTGTGTGTGTCCGACACACTGTGTCGGGCATAACACTCACAGAAGGCTGTACTGTATATTTATTATACAATTTTTTTGTGTCCTGCCTTCATTCTTACTTGTACTATACTAGTATGTACTCTTTCGTAACTTTGTACCTCAACGTGAAACTGACGAGCTACTTGTCTACTCCTTCCTTCCTTTAACACTGCATATGTTAAAATTACACCCCAACTCTTCTCCATCCCATGAATATGATGCATAAGAAAGAACGGGTTGTTTCGGGAGTTCGGGAGCGCAGGGGTAAAGTGTGAACGGAGATGCACAATGTAGAGGGTTTATGTGTGGAGCTTATATAAAGGAGTCGAGAAAAAGTCAAGTCATTACACATTACGTATTGACTAACGGATGAACACAGACCATACTGACATGATCCACACCAACCGGTCATTCTGAGAGACAGAAAATTGTCCACTATTATACCGTCAACAACTCATCATCATCCTTCGTTGTCGTGTCCAAGTCGTGTCATCACTCTTCTTGTGTGTGTGTGTGATTCTGGAGTGTTAATCTAATCATATATATCACACAATTGTGAAGGACTAGGAGGACAAGGTGAGGGTGAGTAGCCGGGAAACAGGGAAAGTTACTCAGAAAATCTATTATTGACTCATCCTATTAATTCTGGGTGGAGATAGTGCAGCAAAAAAATAACAAAGTTGGAAGACAAACACAAGCTGCTCAATTGAACATTAATTCTGTGGAATAATAATAATAATAGACAAAGATAGAACATTCTGGGTTCAACACGACGTACACAAACAATTCAGTTGGACGGTGAAAGTGGTGGAAAGAATTTTTGGTGACAAAATCGTAAAGCGAATTTTCTTTCACTTTCTCTCTCTCTCCAGAAAGAAAGTTTGGAGTGTGTTTGAAAATGGATAAACATTTGAAGGGAAAGTTTTAATTTTGAGGGCGTGAAGAGGACGGAGTAAGTGGAATAGAAAAGGGATTCGGACTTGGTATTTGTCTGTATGGATCAACAACGGCAATAAATTTTTATTCTTCTTCATCGCAGTCTCCAGTCCAAGGTATGTAACAACAAAATTCATACACTTGCTATTTTCTTTTTTCTGAGTAAGGATAACATGCAATGAACTTCGGAAAATAATGAATGAAAAAGTATAGTCACACACACACACACACTTTCTATTACATATTTGGATAGTTTTGTATTAGCTGGTAAGTTTATTCAGGGATGATTTGAGGAGGAAAAGCATGGAAGGAGGGCATGTGGGATTGACTATTTATTGTTTTTTAAACCAGGCTTTCAGCTAAAATTTGTTGCTCAAATTTGGGTGAACTTTCTTTAAACCGGGTTGTCCCAACAATTTTTTTGATGGAATAACCCACTATCCAACTACATGCATAAAAATAAGAAACACTGCTTCAGGACACATGCTTTTGTTTTCCTTTTCAAAAGAAAGTTTGTGGGTGCATTGGTATTTAAAAAATTTTTTTTTACCCGTTCATTTCATCCTCCCCGAGGACACCGCCATCAATTCACTAATAAATAATGTTAAGGGCGGAGAAGGGTTTTCCAGACTAAAGCATAATAATGTCTACATGTCTTTGTAGTGAATACACAACACAGTAAACAACCAAGTCATCAAATATAATTGGAGCAAAAATACTAAACCTTGGCTGGCTATCAGCCATTAAGTGATTACACAAATATGCAAATTATGATGACGACGTTGCAGACGAAACACACACTCTCTCTCCCACCACTCACGAGGAATGACACACACACACACACGCATTAGTTCTTTTCCCTATACCCGTTTTGTCCGGACTTGTCATGTTTGTCTGGCTCATCTGTCAAACAGTTTGTAGTTTGAGTACCTCCTCCCTCTTCTTCTTTGACGGAATGCAGGATTTTTCTCTTTTTTTTCGAACCAAAAGACTCTAGTCACGTTCCGCCTGATTGCAATTTGCAATGCATATCTTTTCAGAGCCTTTGTAAAGCTAATAAGGATAAATCCAATATATTTTTAACCACATCATTAAACAGAGGAAATTAGTGTAGGCGACAGATAGAATTTTTTCTTACAATGTTTGGGAAAAAAGTCACGGGCAAGGTCATGAGACAAAAATTGTATGTTAGTTAAGTTGTAACTGTTATTTTTTGTAAAACAGAATTCTCTTGGAGGTCACAAGAGGAGCCGGGTCAACATCTTGAATTGGAGTTATCCATCTATAATTAAAGAAAGGAGGACACTTATCCAAAAGTCACCTCAATGACTTTACTAAAAATGAAACGTCAAAAAGATTCTTCAACATCCGGGGAATTGTCCACAACAACAACATCAACAGCAACATCAAGTACAACTCACCATCATCATCACATTACAAATATGAGTGTGACAACCCGGGAGTTGAACATGGAGGAGGAGTTTGACATTGTGAAGACCCTTGCCGAAGGTTGTTTTGCGAAAGTGATGTTGGCCAAGAAAAATCGGGAAAAGATGGTCCTCAAGGCAATTCACTGTGAGGTCAGTTCCCCCGAGGATTTTAGTCGAGAGATGAATTTCAATTACTTTCTCTCCCCTCACCAGAACATTGTGACGTCATTCAACGTGTCCTTTGTTTGGAACAATTGTTTCGTCTATGTCCAAGAGTATGCTCCTTACGGTGACCTGTCCCGTTTCGTCAAGAAAGGTGGTCTCCCAGAGAGTCAAGTCAAACTTGTGGCTCAACAATTGTCCTCAGCTATTGAGTTTGTACACAGTTTCCATCTTGTTCATGGTGACCTCAAATTGGAAAATATTTTGGTTTTCAAATCTAACCTGAGTCGAGTCAAAATTGGGGATTTTGGACAGACAAGACTGGAAGGGACACTTGTGTCCAAGACAAATCAAACATGGATCCCTTTTGCTCCACCAGAAATTTGTCAAGTTGTCAATCTGGAAAAGTACTACTGTCAATCTTCTTCCGATGTCTGGCAAATCGGAATAATTCTTTACGTCTGCCTGACTGGGACGAGTCCATGGCAATGTGGTAAGATTTTAATACCAGATTCATCAATTAAATCATCGAAACTGACGAGTGAGTACTAAGGAATATTTTGGATTTTTTTTTTGCAGCTGACATTACGGACGCAGTGTACAGGCAGTACACAGACTGGCACCGGAGAAAATGTCTGAGGATGCCAGAGAGATTTAAATCATTCACACCCCGTCTCATCCGACTTTTCAAGCGACTCCTGGAACCGAAACCCTCCAAAAGGAGTAGTATCTCGGAAGTGACGAAATATTTGAAAGATGACTGGATTAAGAAAGGATTTTCCACGTCCACTGGCTCCGGGTCATCGGGAGGGACAATCTCGTTGGAAAGACGGGAGTCGACGAGTACAGCTGCCCGGCACAGTTCTCATAATAATCAAACAAGACATCGGTTAGTCCGGGGGTCAAGAGGTAGTTACAAAAGCCAGGGGAAAATGCTACAGAGTTATGGACTGGATATCGATCTGGACAAAAAACTTTTGTCTGATCGTGTCATTGACTGGGTTGAAAGTAGTAGTGGCTCATCCACATCCTCTGGCAGTTTTTAAGTTTTATTTCGTATAATTCATAAAATCATTTTTTCTCCTCTTTATTATTATCCCCAACTAGATTGTGAGTAGAAAACTAACTTAGCATTAAATAATTCGATTTCACCTTTTCACACATTCATTTTAAAAATCCCTTATACTTTTTCTTGTTACCCCGTAGTACTTATTGTTTTTGTAGACATATTTTACTAGATCGTTTTTATACACTTTTGAGTTATCACACACAAACACAAACAAATGTATCTGAATATAATCCAGTAATTTTTTTGATTTACAACAATGACATTTTAACCGTGGGTGAAAAATCTACCAGGGCGAAAATTTCATCTCGTTTTTTCCATAAAAGTCGTAAAAGCATTACACAAATGACCAAAATTTCTTCCATCAACCAATTTGTAGTAATATTGAAGAAAACTTTCTCCACCCGAGGGGTCCTTTACAGAAAGTAAATTTTTCATCCACGCATTAATTTAACAGAATTTATTTGGAGTGAAGAATTTAGGTTAAATGTAGTTTGCATGGAAAACTGACTTGATTTCTTACAAGTCTTGGAAATACCTATTCATGGGTCAAGAAAATAAAACAAAGTTTCTCAGTTAGACATTTTACTCAACAATGGTGCATATTTTATGATGTTTTAATATTTGTCCCCATTTTTAGTAAATATTAGACCAATTGTGAACTTGATAATCCAATGTTTGTGTAAATAAATGCCATAAGACTCGTACTTAGTTAAGTTTTGTCTTATATAGTATTCACTCTGAATTTTGATTTATAATAATGAAAAACTATTACTGTTTCAATTTGTTCTATTTAATTTATATTTGGTGAATGTGTGAATGTGACAGAATGAAGTCGTCTGTAATACTGTACTATGGTGTACTTACATATTAAGTTATTGTTTTCAATATTAAACTTGTATTATGTTGTATGGATAAAATGGAATTAAAAATTTTATTTGTTTAACGTATTGCAAAATACTTTTCATAGACTGTCCTACTTTTATGTACTAAAAGTACTTGCACACATCAGTAGCAAAGATTTCGTGCGGACAATACAATTTTACAGTGGTTCAGCACTTGCCAACTTTAATTCACTGAAAGATCTTCAGTGACCGACCAAGTTGACAAGTTTTTTTCAGTACAAGCACACGTTAGACTATAGTATAGTATGTATACAAGCCAGCGATAGGTGTTTATTTACGTAATGATTTTCACTTTTAAACATCATGAATCAAATTTATTGTATAACACAATGAGTTTTATTTAATTACAAAACGTTGAATGAAATGTTTGAGATAAGGTTAATTTAACGTGCATGTACAGATTTCTCTGATCGTGAGTTTGACTATACAAAGTTGTTTCATGATTATTAAACTATACTGGAGGTTCCCACGTTTTGGAAATATCAAAGTAGTCACCTTCGGGAACTTTATAACCTTTAATAGGAGGAGTATCTACAGGTCCAATGGTCTTGTATGGCATATAACTAGAATCAAACTCTAAAGCAGAAAGGTATAGGTCCTCAGACTCATTCTTCAATTCATTTAGTGCAATCTCTTGACACCTTAACATAGTGTCAATGACTCTGAGTTCTCGAGAAACTTGTTGAAACCGCACTTGTGTCATCTCCCTTTCCAGAAGCCACCTTTCTTCAAATTCCTCACTTGACATTTGAGGAACTCGACGACGTCTTTGTCTATTTCAAAGAAAGTCAATCACTTAATATTCTATTGAAATCATGATTCGACCATAAATGTGTAGTAAGTATTAAATTAGTACTATGAATAAATTAAATTAAATAAAAATAATTCTAACCGGGGATTATCTGTAATAACAGTAGGAATTTGAAGTTCTTCCAGTGGTTTTAATTGCCGAGCATGCTTCTGTAACCTACGAATGGACTTTTCAAGTTTTCTCTGCTTCCTGTCTTCTCGTCTTTTTTGGACCTGTGGATCAACCCTTTTCTTTCTTTTCATAGGTTCTGCTCTGAAAATTTTGTGAAACGAAATTGTAAATGGTTAAATAATTTTCTCTTTAAAAATCATAATTTCAAATTTGTAGAATAGTAGAATCATCAAATGAAAAGTTTTGAAAAATTATGTCTTACAATAACGCTGGAGTCGTCATAATGGGTCTCACGATATTACATATCCAAGATGTTTTTGGCAGTAAACCAGGAGCTGTCCAAAAATTACTCCCATACCTAGATTTTAAAAAAATGTGTATTTAATTTAGACCGGATTCATATGCTCTACTACTTAATTACTAATTTACATACCTTACGGTGTTGAAAATCTTGCCTCCGACGGAGCCCAAAATGGACATTCCGAATATCCACTAGACCCTGTGGTGTATCCAAAAAATCTTTTTTGAAAAAACAAAAGAATCCAGTCTGCAGGAGTTTTGGAAATAATTTCCAAATTGGAAAAAAATTCGAATACTGTTTTCGCTGGGTTTGAAATGGTGCGAAGCTCAAAAGTGTCCGGCGAAAAAAAAATTTAGAGTTCTGTCGAACTCTGAAAAGTCAACTATAATACTTAATACGACTGCATTTAAGAATCTGACACATAATGATTCTGTCTGAAACTCTCCTCTTCATTTTCTCCATGATAGTTACAGGACTATTATTGTTTCTCCTGGTTTACTTTGTAAGTTCACGTCATTATAACTTAATCTTTCAAGCAAAAAATCTTTCATTTAATTGAATTTATATATTCTGTAGATTATTACATTATCCGACCTGGAGTGTGACTACATAAATGCCCAGCAATGTTGTTATAGACTCAACATGGTAATTTTTCACTTACATATTGTATTCATGTCACAAATAGTTACAGCACTTCATACTGGCGTGTACCTTTCTAGTGGTCCATTCCTAAGATCTGTGGTCAAGGAGTTGTCACTGCTTTTTTTCTACTTCACGGTCATGTTTGGTTCTTTTTTGTCAATCTTCCTGTAACTGGTTGGTTCGTCTATGAGTAAGTTTGCATTACTTATATAAGTATTTGCTGTCAAAGTCAAAGCCGATGAATGTTTAGTTATAACTAAATTTTCTTTAGATTTGTCAAGGTTCCGTCCGGAAATCTAGGAGTGTATGACGCACTTGGTATGTTTTAAAAAAATAACAAAAGTTTTATTTTTGGATAATTGAGAATTTCGTATTGTATTTAACATTTTTTCAGAAATTCACAATCGAGGACAGCTCAAACGGCACATGAGAGACGTTTTGATCATTATGGGTTTCTATCTGGTCGCATTTTTTGTTTATCTTTATTGGTAAGTTGGAAATTCTTTTTTACACTAGTATGTTTCATATGCCTTTGGAAGCATACAAGGGATGATTTTTCTTTTGACAAATTTCAGCATGATTGTATCAATGCTCAAATCCGATCCTTTGCCAGTGCCCACACCTATGCCGCAAGACTTTCCGGAATTCTAGTTTAAGTCTAGTCATAAATGATGTCAACATACTTGAGACTTTCTTACAAGGGGATTGACGGCGATTAGGATTTTGTGAGTGGCGTTCTTGGATCTGAAGAAATACTCCTCCAAGTTAAACTAAAAAATGTTTTTGTCAATTTATTCATTCGTACTCTTCACCTTCATACCTTAGCTATTATACTGTAAGTATGAATTTGTTATGAATCTCATGATTATTGTACCATGTGTTGAATAATTGAATTCACATTGGTTAAGAAAGATATCCGTAAGAGTATAGTATATGTACAAATCTTACCAATTTGTAAATGGTTACCAAGAAAATTTGTACACCACACAAATCGAATTTACAATGCATCTGGTCTTTGGCTACTTATTTCTTATGACTTTTACCTTTATACTTTTAATCATGATTTGTATTTATATACGTACAATGTATTTACATTTGCTAAGTAATATTACATTATTGTCAAATGATAATCCTTGATATGCATATGATTATGCATGACTGAACTTATTTTTGATGGACATTTTAAAAAATTGAAATGGCTAGCCAAGACGTAGGAAGCAATACGAATATATCATTATTTATTTAATTAATATATTATAGGCTAGGTATACTTTTGGAATCTCTTAAGTACTAAATTTTCTCATTGAAACGAGGTCATAATTAATCAATTAAATATTGTATTGAATCATTACAAACTTGTAAAAGACTTTTAAACATTATAAAAAATATCAAATTAGCAATTAGTATCGTGAATACTTATATATTACACAGTAAAATACTAATTTGATCAAACATATTTAAAAAACCTACATTTACTATAGGAAAAACGATGTGAAAATTTTCTAAATGTGAAATAACAGTTTTAATTTATTGTTCATTGTTGTTACGATTTCATTTTGGTATGTGAAATTGTCTTATTAATTTTCACGGGCATACTTATACTAACCAAGAAATTCGTGGTCGACGGGACGGAATCTAACTTAAATTTGTCAACAACAACTTTTTTGTAATTAGTTCGCATAGCTTTATGCTGTACAGTTCTAGGTATTTACTTAAGAACAGTACATATGAGTTTAGTGTTATGTACAGTTAAATATTAAATATAGAAAATATTTAGGAGCTCGGCTCTCTGAGTGAGTGCCTAACAAATATTCATAGTACTCAAATCCAAGCACGTCAACTCATGAATATCCATGAGCCATGAAAAGATTATGCATCCTCACCTGAGAGAGAGAGAAGACTTTACCTTTCATTACGCAATCTTTGTTCTTTTTTTATTTTTTATTTCTGACTCCAAGTACACATAATGACTTTCACTTGACAAGTTTGAGTGAACAAATCCCCCAAAATTCCGTGATATACATAGTAATTAATTGTCGGAAGAAATAGATAATGGCACCAGCGGAAGGATAAGTAGAAAAACATTCAAGATATTCACATTTCCCAATGGAAATACACGGAGAGGACTAGGCTGGCGTCATAAAGTTGTGGGATAATACATGTGACGGTGCTAGTAGGTGTATATTTTTTCCCAGAGTGTTTGTGACTATTATTATTTTCTATTTTAACTACACAAGTACAGTGTATCCTAAAAAATTTACGTATAATGAATGCTCAAATTTTGACTCTACGTGTTTTGACACATTACGGCCATGTTTATCTATCTATAACATACATACACAAAAAATGTTATGTATGAATTTACATTTAATTCTAGTCAAACACACACACACACTACAATAATTATTTGTACCTTCTTCTCGCTCCATGTCTCATCATCATCTGAGAATACTAAAAGAGAATATGAATGAGGAGGATTCGACTATGGATGGCATAATGACAAAAGCAGAACAGATTCGAAAACTGTCCGACTAAACACACACACATTCATTCCTCTCTTCTTCTCCGCTCAGTTTTTTCCCTCAAAAATTAAAGGCTGTAGAATTTTTCCAGTGCAGTTAATTCCTTCAAATCAAGAATTACTATTGTCAATGACAAGTTGTCAACTGAAAAACGAAAAACTTGACAGTTTTTTACATTGCATTGGTGGTATCATTTCCCCCCTAAAGGAAGACTCTACTAGTGATATTCTGAGCCTTCAAAATGTAGAATTTTGAAGAGAAACAAAGACATGACAAATTTTTTTATATAAATAAAACGTCTCTTTACACTGTTACTTAACTTATTGTTCTCCTCAAATGTGGGAGGATATATTTAGTGTGATTAAATAAATCCAATACAAGTGTCACTTACTATTAATTGTCTGTTGAGGGGAACAAAGAATTTATCCGGGAAGGAGACGCTGTCACTGTCAAGTTTTGTGCGTTGTGTGTTACTACAAACATTAAGAAAATGGCTGGGAAAATTGAGAGTTCTATCCATTCCTACTACCGTTATCAATCAATGAGTGATCTGGGTAAATAAAAAAAATCTCGTCTGTCTAATTTGTATTCCTGTCATTTTGTCATCTTCTTGAACTCTTTACTAAATATTTCGCATTTAAGTATCTATGATACGAGCCATGATTTTTAATTGTTTTGATAGTTGTCAGTTTTTTTTGTTACATCCGTTCTAAATATGTCCTGATTTGACTGACATGAAACGTCATTGCTCCATGTACAAATTGTTCTGTTCTGTTCCCAAAATGGCTCAAGATTGTGCTTTAGTTGTTGTCTTTTTAGTTTAAACAGTTCCATTTTAGAGAGTAGTAGAAAATAGAGAGTAGTAGATTTTGTCACTGCTTAAAACAATACTGGTCATAAAATCACAAGTGTTTCCAGAAACGTTTCCTCAGAACGGTCCTCTGTAGGTTGAAGGTACTCTAATGACCTTCCAAGCACACATTCATGGCTGTACAAGAAGGTGTCAATAATGATTAATAATTACCTTATTAAACCTTTTGACATTAGTATTTTGTGTGCAAAATTCTGAAATTTATGAACACCTCAAACGGGAAAAATTGCAAGTTATAGAATATGTGAGAGAATATGTGTTTTTGATAGGTGCCAGGCCACTATTCCGAGGTCCATTCAGAGTAATCATTTTTTGTCTTGTCACAATCTTACTTCCTTGTATGCTTCTCATTATGCCTCTCTACATTCGGTACTACCCAATCGTTTTTTGTTTCGTTATTTTTTTAGTATTTATTTAAAAATTTATATATATTTCTCACAAATCAGTGAAACACTACACATTACAGTAACTTAAGTTACTGTAATGTTTCACTGATTTTTGTAAATCAAAGTAATATAACTATAAACTGCGACGTATTTGAAATAAGTCTGCGAATTCAGACTTTCCTATCTGGCACTGGAAAATCTTGGACTCTTAGTTAGTGTGTGCTACAAAGTAAGTAGTTTTCTGAAATCCGAGGTGAATGTCGTCTCAAGAATGACTGACGATGACAGTTTTGACCCATCCCTGGTGGAAGAGAGGTGAGTTTCCTATTTTTTAATACTCAGTCAGTGAACAATAAATATATATAGACGATTTCGTTCGTTTTCTCAGTTGGCTTGTGGTTGTACTAATTTTTTTGTGTCTCAATGGTAGTAACGAGAGTGAGATTGACTCTGATGAAGGTAAATTCGAGTTTTCTAAATACAAAATATGTTTCTATGTTCATTTTCATGTGTGAAAATTAAGTGATGTATATAGATTGTTAGACCTTGTGGACGAACCATTTGGACGTTCTTCTAAAGCTCCTCCACCTAAACGAACGAAAGTTACAAAAGGTTCGTTGCTAGCCTTTCGTGTGCAAATTTTGTAGTTGCGTATCATGACACTCATTTAACAAGTACAATTATTTTTAAATAATTAGGTCAAGCATCAAAGCCTCAAGCCTCAAAACCATTCAGAAAAGTGCAAAAACATTTTCATAATTGGACTGATCTACAACTGCTGAATCTGCTGAGGTTTTACTTCAGTCCTCGAAAGAATAATAGTTGGAAGGGAGTTGAAGAAGCAGTTGGAGTTGAGCAAAAGTTATGCAAAAAAAAAATTGAAAACTGGAGTAGAGGGAAACCAAAGGAAGTGAAGGACAATTTTCTACGATTAAAATTGACAGAGTTGGAAGGAAAAGAGAAGAGTGGCTCGTTAGCTGGTTCAACATGGACTCCATGGACAGCTAATGAAAATATCAAATTGATTCAACATGTCATTCGGTACGGAACTATATGGAGTAAAATTGCTCCACAAATGAGTCCACGGTCCCTTAAAAATTGTAAGAGTCAGTACCAACACCTTTGTAAAAGACAGGGCACATCAGACTGTAATCAAATCATTCAGATATTAAAACAGCAACAACAAAATGTACTTAGATCTGAGACACAAGAATGGACTGGAGAAGAGGAAGTTGTGCTCATTGAAGCTGTAAGACGACATGGTTCCAAGAATTGGAGTACAATCTCCTCTTTAGTACAGTCAAGATCACCTACTGACTGTGAGTCCAAATGGAAATTAGTTGAAGCTCAACATTTGACTACTAAAGAATGGACAGTGGAGGAGGAGAGTGCGTTTGAAGCACTGTATGAAAAATTCAAAGATCAATATTATGCCTGGGCCCGTGTCTCTCACGCAATGAAAACTCGTTCAGGAGGAGCCTGTTTTGCAAAAGGCCGACTGAAAAGGCTCAACATTCGTGGAAAGTTTAGCATGGGTCAACACACTAAACTCTGTAGCATTGTGCAGTCAATCAAGGACGAAAGATCACCCATTGACTGGAATTGGATTGCTACTCAAGAAGGATTTGAAGATAAAAATCCTATGATGCTGAAATGTCATTGGTATAATGTGTTAAATCCTCTCATTGTTAAAGGACCTTGGTCAAAGGATGAAGACAAGAAACTAAAAGAAATAAGGACCCAACATCCAGACTGGAGTGATTATCAAATTTCTGATGCAATGGTCACCCGAACACCTCATTCATGTAAACGGTGGACTTTTTATTTAAGTGGACAATTTGACAATTCTCCTCTCTCCGCTGAAGATTTAGAAAAATTAAAGGAAGCACTCACGAGTGGTACTATAGTGAAAATAATTCAGCGAGATTTATTTCCGACTAGAAGTGTATGTGTTTTGCACAATTCTGTTAAGAAATTGAAAACGGCATCGGTCCATGAAGAATTGAGAAAATGTTCATTCAAGAGAGTGGGTCAACTGGTCAAAATGGTTATTGCTGAATTGGATGATGACAATGGATCCTCTCTTCCTGAGATAATTGAATTTGTCAAAAACAATTACAAGGAAATTCAAATATCTTCAATTGAAAAAGAAATTCTCACATACATTTCACGAGCTACGAAGGAGAAAGCTACTTACGGATTGGAGAAAATTGAAATTGATGGGGTGACTAAATACACGTTGAGATATTATCCACTCTTTTCCAAAAAGATAAAAATTACATCTTGGAAGATTGTTGTACAGGTAATATTTTCATTCTTTGTTTGTTTGATTTCAAAAATAAAGACTGCAATATTCCACAATAGTAAAAATAACGGTTGTCATTCGTGTGTATTTGTGTTGTGTAGGATTCAGTTAAAGCAGATCTGGCCAAGGCAATCAATTTCTGTACTATCAAAATGAAAGAGTATTTAAGAGTCAACAAGGATCGTTTGCAATTGAGAAGTGGACCTGTACATGAAATAACCGAGGAGGGTTTATACTTCAATGGAGAAAAGATTGATGTTCGACCAATCACAGATGAAGATACACGTAATATTTTGAACAATTATATTTATGGTCAAAAGTCAATAATAAATACGACATAATTTGCGAAATTTTTTTTTACAAAATTCCAGTGTCATTTGTTCATATTTGTCGGTATCTCCATCGACCAACTCCCAAAATCTCAATTAAGGATGGTTTGTGCCAAGTCCCAGAGAATCCCCTTATTTCCGTCATCGCAAATTTACCCATGGAAGAGGAGGGGATGTCAGACCCGGAAGAAGTAGTAGTGAGTCAACTTTATGACATTGGAGATCAAGAAGAATGGGAGGATATTCAAATCGACAAGTTGACTATTTCTTGGACTGTTGGGTTGTGATCAACGATTAATTGTCACACTGCAATGAGAGACTCATTGTATGCCAGTAGATTGGGGGGCGGATGTGGACATCAAATGCTTGCGTACATTTGGAGGGTAAGTATTATTTTAGTCAAGTTATAGTAATCATTGTGTGTCATTCTACGAGTACATAATATTAATTCTGTCAACTTTACTACACTTGTAGATGTGGAAATTGAAGATTGAGTCTCTGAAGGAGTTTATATACTGTGTTGTGGATCCCAACGTGAAGGAATTGAAAGACAAGAAAAAGTTGAAACGAAAACAAGAACGAGAAAGGGAACTTGAAGTTTTGGACATGAATGCAGAGACTGGGGAATTGACTGTACGACAGAAAAAGAGGAGGGCCAGGAAGGAGAGAAAGAAGAACGAAAAGACCTGTGATAGTCAACGTTTGTCTCGAGAGAAAAACAAAATATGTCATCCTAATGTTTCACAGATTGTCAAATTTTTTGTTCGATTTTTTTGTGCCGATGTTAATTGTTTGAGAAAAACATTTCCTAATATTGATCTATTCACAAATGAAGCCATTTTATGGATTTTTGAGAAGATGTCCTCGGAAGGGATGAAATTGACTGAAGATGCTAGATTGATTTCTAAAAAATATATATATTATATTAATATATATTATATTATATTATATTATAGTATATTCTAAAAAAATACATTAATTTTAAATAAATATTAACGAAATAGAAAACGATTGTCTACTACCTGATTTATTATTATTATATTACTGAAGGTGAATTGGAACTTTTTTTCTATATATATATATTTAAAATAAAATAATAATAATTAATTAAACAATAAAATAAAAAAATGAAGGTACTATCACTTCAGCGATATCACTTATCACCTCGGTGAGTCCGACCTGGTCACCGTCGACAAACCAATATCCACATTTTGGTGTGAAGGTCAAGGTAAGTAAAATGACCTTCTCCTTCACTATCTTTGTATCACATCTTGACATGTCACCTTCAAACAACATTTCTCTGAGGGATACATCCACACACGACCAATTATACCATGACTAATCATTTATTATTATTTTTGATCACCCTCTCAGATTTATGGATGAATGCCACTTTTCATGCATATCTTCTGGACCAAGAACCTACAATTTCTGAAGATTTACAACATTTTGTGAGACTTCATTCAATCAATATAAAAGTTTTAAAATTATGATCTGTAGATTTTAAATCCTTGTTTTTTGTGTAAAAAATGAAACCATTATTGGAATTAATGCAGGAGATGGACAAGCATGTCCAGGTAGGAATATTTCAAATTCATTATTGCAATTATTTCAAATAAAAATTGAATGAAATCAAATAATTTTAATTTTTTTACTTCCAAAGTTAGCTGACGATTCCTTGGAATATTGGGGATTTTTCTTGCTTCAAGGTGAATTGACAATAATCACGATTAAATTGAGATATAGTAAATAATTAACTCATCTCAATTCTACTCTGTAGGAAGTAAAGTCATTCTCTCCGTCTGTTCACGGTAATGGACAAACTTTCACTGTGTAATTCCAAAATTTCTTTCCTTAATGGACTATGTACTTAATGTAGGTATGAAGGAGCAAGACTGATGGTTGTGAAGGGTACAAAAAATTTAAAACACTGTGCACTGCTTGACCCACCTTCAAAAACTGATGACACGGTGGATCCATGGGAAGACAACGTGTCTGCAAAGGAGGGCGAAATAAAAGTACTAACTACTTAAGTACATGGAATTTTCCAGGATTAACAAATATACTAGTCAATAAACATTTGAGTTATACAAGTTGTACTCCGTATTAATAGGTAGAATTCCATTCTGGTGAGAAGCCAGAGAAGGACGAAATCTCAATGGCCAGTCACAAGAAAGAATTTGGTCTAAAGAAACCCCATAAAAATCAAGTTATTGTACAAACCGTGGTCTTACCAGGATCACAAAACATGACAGTTGAAGGTGACAAATTACTTGACCCAATTTCCACTGATGGTAATGACTTAGGGTTTAGCATTGCGAAATTGTAGCATTTAGAAAATGATTGTTTTTTGTCGCTGTCAGGAAAGTCCAAGGATATGGAGCAAAGAGCGGATATACCCACAAATGTTACCCGGAAGAAATATAGACGGAAAAATAGCACAAACCATCATACTGGACCAGTAAAGAGAACAATTCGTGACCTGAAAAGAACAACGGATGATCATGACGAAGGTACTTCCATGTTTTGAGTCAAACATTTTGACAAGCCAACTTTGTCATGACTCATGAGTAGTCCTGACAGTTTGTTTAAGTACATATTATGATGAAATATTAGATGCCTACGAATATGTGGAACACGATCTGAGAGACAGTGAGGATGTGGATGAAAATGCTGGAGTCGAGGAAGAAGATGACCCGTACATTTCTTTTACAAATTAAAATGTTCGCAAAAGAATTATGTAAATAACAGTATCGTTAAAACTTTCTCTTCTTTCATAGCCCCAACCCAGTCGGTGTTGAGCCAGACGACATGAACAATAATTCAAAGAAGACTAAACAGCAGGATGAAGAAATTGATGAAGAGGACATTAGGTCGTCAGGCTCATCTTTTGCCAAAAATTTGTGGACATGCTATGGGGGTGACACACTCTTTACCCAATCCTTCACACCATCACCCCGTTGCTCCAGTCAAGACTCCATGATGAAATATGCTGTCAGAATTTTTTTTTAAAAATATCTTTATAAATTTTAAACGTGTGTCGAAAAAGAAAAACTGATAATCACTTTTTTTATCTACACATTCCTTGCAGGTCAGAATGAGAACTGTTCATGAAATTACTTCCACTGGCTACTACTACTATATCTTTTACAGGTTAGACAATGAAGTACAGTTGCACTTCTAAAATTTTTATAAAATTCACTAAATCCAAATGATTTACTATTAATTTCTGGTTGTACAGTGACAATGATGTGGTACGTTCTTTTTTTAAAACTCTATATTTAATAAATATTATATGTATAAGAAAAATTACACAATCAACAATTATTTACTATCCTACTATGTAAATAATATGTAGGTTTCAAATACAATCTACGCAAAATTCGAAATTAACAAAGTTCTCTACCAGCTGCCTAACTTTACACAAAGTAAGTATTTAAAAATTATTATGTACTCTTATCGTTTGTGTGACCAATTAAGTCTACACAAAATTGTATAATGTACATGCATTTCAGATCACAGTCATGAGTGTGAACACAATTATAATTAAAGAAGGTAGAAACAATGACTAAACTTGTAATTTTTTCCTAATACAGGTTGTCTCAATTCTACTCATTGTTCATTGCCATTAAATTTCATGTCAGCGGAAAAGGTACTATTAGAAGTGCCCCTGCAGGACGGCGTTAGTGATGAAGATGCTTTGGCACAAATGATTTTAATTTCGAGTTGTCGACCTAGACTCGGAGTATACTTTATATTTCCCTGTTTTATCCTGTTTCTCATAATTTGCTGTGCATTCATGTAATGATGACACAATTCGTACAGAGTATACTATAATTATTAAGTTGTTGAGTCATTTCAGTAGACATTTTTCTTATATATCATTCTGTTTGTACTAATATCAAAAAATATGTTGTGAGAAATTCATTTGAATGTTAAATAATATTTACGAAGATATTACATAAAGAGTATTTTAAGGTCATCTATTACTCACCACTATCGTGTACTATATTGTGTAATACTCATTGTCTATATTCACAACATCGACCACTGGTTGTGTTCTAAAAAGACCGTAAATGTCATAATCATCCTCCTCCACTGGCTCATTATTTGGGTCAATTATTTCCACATCAGAAAGATCACAATTTTTGTAGAAATCATCCCCCTCTTCTTCAATTTCCTTTTTAATTTCAACAGCCATATCAGCCACTTCCCCTACATCAGCATTTGATGGAGCCATTCTTTCTCGCCAGCTATCAGTGGGATTTAAAGTTGTCTCCTCGGCATCATCATGAACAGGACTATGAGGTTCAGTGATTTCATCATCATTACCAATTGGGTCCAATACGGGGTTTTTACACTTCCAATCCTTTTCCCAAATTTCAATTAATTTCCTTGCTCTACTCCCCTTGAATCTTTTTAAAATTTCAGCATTCTCCTGGACAGATTTCAAATTTTTCCTCAAATTCTTATAGTGTGATCGATTGATTTTAAAAGGATTAAAGCTGAAATCTTTCATTTTCTTCAACTTTTCAAGGGAAATCGGAGCCTTCGGTTCAAGGACGGCAGAACAATTTGTTGGTGGTAGCGGTAATGGTACAACATCATTATCCACTGTGATTGATTTGGCTTGACGACCAGTCTCGTCAAGTGTGTTGGAACTCATACTCTGTTTCCATCGTTCAACGAAAGAAGTCCACTTATAATCCGTACAATTATACTTTTTATAATTTGGTATTGGCCTTGGAGCCCACTCCTAGAAAAACAATGGAATAGGAATGTAAATGGTTGATTGCTTACATTACAAGATGATAGAGCTTGAAATTATTTTTAAAACCAAATTCCTACCTGGTAAAATACATCACCAAAACAATTTGTACTGATAACACAACTAGAGGATGGGTTAATGGACTTTCGTTGGTTAGGCTTAGGCACGGGACAAACTGTAAGACCAGTGCACCATGCATGACAATGACCCTCAACAAGACAACTTTCACTTTCCCATGCAAAATGTTGACCTCCGTCTTTGACAGTACGTAGAAAATCCCTCGAATTTGACAAATGTCGTGGATATGACAAGAGAATCTAGAAATATATTTTAGAGAAAAGTTTTACGAAACGTTTGTATTGTACTGTATACAATAATATACATTAAAAAATATAAATGACCATTATTTAAAATCTTACAGGATTTCTTGCTTCACACTCTGGTCGGTCTTCACAGCTAACGTGAGCAAAGTCTAAAGCAGCAGAAAAAGTCTCAGGTCCATTTTGACTCCCCGCAACAACAATTTCATAATTTTTGTCCTACAAAATGACAAAAAGGAATCGTTTTTTAAAATAAAACAAAAGAGCAATCTTAAAAACGAATTATTAAACAACAAAAACTTACAGAAAGCGTGTCAATATAAGTTATTGGAGATCTCATTCCATGGCTTAATTTTATCACGGGATACTTTGGAACTCTCCAATCCATCAAAAATAAACGTTGAGAGGTTCCAACATAATAGTAATTTGGATTGTGAGATCTTTGAAGACAACTGATACGTTCTAGTATTTTATTTTTTGTACAGGTAGCAAAGTAATGTTGGTCAGATAAAGCAAGAGAGGCCTTGTCATTTCCGAGATCGAAAAGAGGATGAAAATCTGGCCGTTGAACTACATTGTCAATCTTGTACTTGACTCGTCTGTCATATAAATAAACTTTACTGTTGTAGTAGAAATAGAGGATAGCACTATGACTGGCAAAAGTGAGACCACCCGTATGATTTAATGTAAATTGATGCCGGTCCTCAGGAGTTATGGGAGTCACATTAAAGACTGTATCGTCCAGTGCGTACACCCCTTTTGAAGATTTCCTATACGAAAATAGACAATTGAATAGTTTACAAAAATGGCATAAACTACATGAACGAATGAGTGAAACGATTTGGTACAAAGGGAAACTTACTCAGCAACAACGTCGTGAAATTGTATAATAAAATTTTGATCCAAAGTGACAACTTGACATGGATTGTAGGGATTCAGGTCAAAAGTAGTGAATTTCAAATTATCACCTTCTGTGTCATGAGAATAACCTACATACTGTGAACGAATGTTCCCATAACCTCGAATGGGGATGGAAGACAGAAAAGAAGGAGTTTCTACGGTATTGTACAAATCAATGGAAACACCTCGACGCACACCAACAAAGGATTCTTCCCTGTGAGCTGATATTTGAAATATTGTGTCATCTAAAAATTCAGGACTGTGAGGATTTGTATTTGTTGTAGGTCTCTCCTCATCCCAAACATGGTCGACATTGTAGCTGATCATGGAAAATGGATTTGCTGGTACTAGTCTAACAGCTCCTGAAAAAAAATTCAAGAATTTAAAATGATTTTTATACTCATTCCAATTTTCTACTCTATATATTTGACATAAAAGTCAGTGTATTATTTTAAAAAGTTAAGAAATTATCAATTTAGACTTACTCAAATTGGAACCTTTTCCTACAAGTAATATACGTGACTCCTTTGATGAAGAATCATTTGTCCACTCACAAGCACCTTTTTGATTGTACATGTAATTCCACGTCCCTTGAACTCTGACACTGGGTACATTTTTATATCTGCAAACTGTAGAGATTTTAAGTTTTGCAGAAGAGTCTACAAAAACTGGAGGAGGTAATGAAAATTTTTCTTTTTCTTCTTTACACTTTTTTCTACTTTCTGTGACAGCTGGAATAGCCTCTTCTAACTTCTCCAGATTAATGTTTGTACTGAAAATATTTTCCATCATTTTTCTTCTCGTTGGACGTCTGGGGGGTCGTTTGCTCCATTTTTTTGCAACATAATCAAGGGTAGACAACTCTTCATCTCCTTCATCGTCACTTGGTTCTTGATTAATAAACTTTTTGGGTGGCTTACGTTTAACACCTTTCTGTGTAGGAACAAATCTTTGACATTTATTTAGAGATTCTTTGAAATGTCTAACATACGCTTCCCAGTTGAGGACAGGTAGAGAACAAATGTCATGTTCTTCCAAAGACAATGATTTTGAATTGACACGAGTTGGGTACTGTAGTAAAGGAAGACAGGCTGGGGTTCTAAGCTCCAAAGGAAATTCATTATCAAGTTGATGACCTTTACAACCTACAGCATGGATTTGGTCTGGTTCAGAACTGAAAGCAGCTGCCAATGAATTTGGAAACAATACATCCTCTTGTAAACTGAGAGCTGGAGTTAAAAAACTATTTTTTTCGGATTCATCAAACGGAGTTTGTCTAGAAAATTTTTGGTGTTCTCCAAAAGTCAGAACATTGTTCCCTCTCTTCCAAACTTCTGAAGTGTAGTTGGCCCATTGTAGTGTGTACGACATGTCTGAAAGATTTAAAAAAGGATAATTAAACACCATTCACAAACCTTTTAATTGAATTAATTACCTTCCAAATTGGAAGTTACAATCCAGAGAATCCAGAGTTTGTTTTTATTTCGACAATGTGCTTTTTTGTGACGTTTTTTGAATGAGTTGATTCCCTCCTAATTCAAGGAAAAATTCATCTGCTGGGGCACTCGGGCCAAAAAAATAGTTGGCAAAATTCAGTCTGTCTCGAGAATCGCTGGTGGCCTGTTTCTCTGATTCAGAGAGATTCCAACATTAAAGATCGTCAATATTTCGAGAGTCCACAGAGAAGAAGGACGTAGCGTGCGACTTGTTGCTTGACCATTTACAAGATTCTTTCAAAAAAATATTAATCTGTGCATGTCACATATCTCCGGTTTTTACACATTTGTCCAAAATATTTGTAATCTGAGATTCTTCCAAGTTTTTACTCATTCATTCAGTGTTGTTCAGTGAAATTTTATAATTATCATTTTTTTGGAATACCATGTCCACCATGGTAGATTCGAAGCTTGCTAAATCTGTGCAAAAATCTGTAGGACGTGCCAAGGAAAAGGTAAAGATCATATATTTTTGTTAAAATTTTCATTTTTTTTAAAAAAAACTTCGTTCAGGAATCCAACTACAAGTTGTACCTCAATTTGGATGTCAAGTTGATCTCTCTATTTTAATTAAAGCACTTTCATATTTTTCTCAAAATGTTCAAAGGTGATATAATCAGTATGTGACATTTAAAAAAAGTTTTAAATATCTGACAAACTGTCAGAGTGTAATATAAGAACATTTGACATAGTTTTTATACACTTGTATCTTTGGGGTTAATCCATGTCCTCATCCTCGTAATCATTTAGTACTTATCATCCAAAATAACGATTATTATGATCATGTGTCATATATAAATGAAGGAAATGCAACAGGCAAAAAAAAAGAAAGCAAAAACAGAGTCACGTGTAAAAGTTCTGAGGCACATGTTCATGTCGTGTAGGTAAATATTAGTGGAGCATTACATAATTGCTAGTTTGTGTTCAAATTACAGCTATATCATTTATGAATTAAAAAGTGTACAATCATGGGGTTTGACTCTAACAGCTTTGATTCTTATTGTCCGTCATCTTCTCTCTCTCTCTCTCTTTTTCAAAAAAAACCTTTTTCTGTTTCATTCCACAAGTGGTAACAGGTATTAAATACGCATATCGATAGTATCGTTGTTAAAGTCATAATTTTTTAAGGATTTTGCATACATAGAAAGGACACAAGTTGTATTGTATGTAGACTGGTGTTGTTAGTTATTATTAAGTCTGACGAGGACTAGTAATCATATTCTAGTAGCAGAGCTCAGCTTGCAATTAAAAACATTCGAAGCAGTCTTATTTTTTTTTGTATAAAAATTTTTTTATTAAAGAAACACCTGACGTGAGGATAATCCTCGGGTACTGTGGTGTATGTACGCCTAATTGAATCATGATGGTAGGAAGTTAAAATTTGCATATTTGTACAGATAGATTGCTGCATACCAAATACCAAACGAAGCTATAACTAAACCAACGAAGCGAGTTGAGCGACGAGCCAAAGACCGTCACAAATAAATTGCAGCACCTTCTTTCATGTTTAAGTTATGTATGTAGGTGTTTCGTTCATCTAACGGGATTTTGCAGTTGGTTCGCTTGATTGTGGTTCTTCTTCAAATCAAAATTGTGTGTACTTGTCAGGGCATCATCATCATCATACATACAATATCTATCTGTTCATACACACACGTCCAAGTTCACAATGTACACGAGAGTACACACACAACAATCCCTATAGTAATAATGATGATATTCTTCAAGTATTAGAGAGAGAAGAGTCAACTGATGGCGAGCAGCAGACAATGTGTTGTATTGTACGCGTACCTACGAGTATTGTATTGTAATTTAGTAAGAGAGTAATCATGCTAGCATCTTAGTTTACCGTAAAATAATGAAGCTGGTATTTGAAAAATTCTTTTCAATTTCCTATATAACCCTGTTGAGGCCTGTTGTACAATCCACTCTCCTATGCTACAAGTTACTTACCTGTTCAATGTTTTTCAAAAAAAACATCCAACCTGTCTGCTCCTCTCCCTCCCCTCTCTATATCTCCGAACCCTCTTCCTAGCAAGACTAGGACATGCATGACAATAAGAAATTTTTCTGTAGTCGTCAGAAGCCGAATTTTAAATCGTGATCATAGATCATTTTTATTATAGTTGTAATGTAGCATACAGAAGAGGAAAGAGGAACATCTTGTCATTCAACAATTACATTATTATATAATATTTATTTTATTTCAGTCAGCTTCATCCATATATTCCTCTCAAGTCTTGCTGTGTATATTCACCTTTTCCTTCCCCCTCCTCTCTCTTTTTTATGTGAGGTCATGTTCCAATCCAATTTTTGGGGTGTACACAATTAACAATCATATGGCACACACAAGTGTGTGGTTTAGAAGTAACCTCTATTCTACATTTTATTTGTTTATTGGAATAATAGACACACATACGTAACATACCGTTTCCAGTTCCAATGTAATTAGTTTGTATCAAAAGTCATCTGTACAATTTGTAGAGTCAGACTGTGGTACGTCGTACAAGATGCTTCCATTATTCCGACTGATTGTACTTACTTGGGTATTCTGTCATCATCATTATACGTGTGTAATGATAATGATGTAGTAGTAGGTGTTGAATTTTGAAGGTCTAACTCACATTGTCACACCACACACACACACACAGAAACTGTGTGCAATACTCAAAGAATTTATCGTTCTCTACTCAAGACCTTTGCTATGTGTGTGTGTCTCCGTATCTCTCCATTTTACGACTTTTTATTAAGTTTCATTTTTTCTGATGAAACTTTCACTAAAACCGAACATTGTTTCAATTTATTATAGTAATACAGTACAGTTAACTGGTGACTACTTTTATTTTTCCTCTCTTTATAACAGTATGCAATTATCTCTTGAACAATCTTTGTTGTTTTTTGCCTCAGTACCATATTATATATATCCCAATGTTTCACTCTCATTTGCTCAGAGCAATTACACAAATAGAGAGAGTGAGTGTGTGTGTTTGATCTCCTTCAAGTTCATCTCTACTCCATCATCCACACTACTAGGCCCTCTCACTCCCTCCCCCTCAGCTTGCTACATATATTGTAGTTCCATTTAATTGGGAAAAGTTTTTCTTCTTCTTGTAACAACACACATATGCTTTCGATTTCTTGCATTCTTCTTGTTCCTGTAAATTGACAAATTAAGGTGAAGTGTCATGCCAGAATCTGGATATATCCAGAAAACGACAGAACAGACAGTTTGAGTTGGAAGAAAATATCCTAGAGGATTATTATTATTCTAGACAAAAAAGACAAGTCTATTGTTAGGGAAAGATGTTTTATCAGTCATATTATGTACCCTGTAAGACAGTTTAAAAGGAACAAATTTTATGAGATTCTCTCTAGTACTGTACTTGGTTAATGAATGTATATAGTAATTTCTATACACTATGTTTTTTGACTAATTTCAAATAATAATTGTGTGTTGTCAAGTAATATAATGTGACAATTTTCTTGTTCCTCACACAATGACCTATACTACCCAAAATGGGCAATGGATTACACACATGTTACATTGTAACGTGTGTCTCCACTTTTTCCAACTTATTTGATATCAAATTAGAAAGTAATGGAGCTGTTAGTGCATGTCTATCTTGCCAACCTTTTCTTCAAATTGGAAGATGCAACTCATCAGTGAAGCATTAGTGTCATTGTACATGGTCTGAATATTTGTTAGTTCTCAGTTATAATATTTTGTATTACACAATAAGTAAATAGTCGCAAAGAATAAAATGGGCAGGCAGACACAAACACGTGCGAAGTTCTCTAAAGAATTTACAGGTGTAATGTGAAAGAGAGAGAAAAGAGTGCAAAAAAGAAAAAAAGAATGTCTCTATTGTTACTGTGTTGTGCGAGTTTTTTTAGGATGTATTCATGTGTGCTGTTTTTTTGTTGAAAAAAAAAACAAAGTACAATTAATCTTAATCTTGGAACATATCTAGCACCCATTGAGTTCACCGAATGAATAAAGTTTTCCATCCGTACTTCCTGTTTCTTTTTTTCTCTAAAGTTCAATCCTAAATCTCCAGCCATGTCCATATTTTGATTGTTATGTGTGTATGTTTGTTGTTCCGCAAGAGGAGGAGAATTTGTATTTGTAATGCATCCTTTTGTTCATATTTTCAAAGGGTTTTTGAGTTCCCCAGCTGAGCAAATCTGTGGATCTCATCTGTATTTATCTCATCTATAAGTATAAAAGACACTATACAAACACACACGCAAACATTTGAAGAAGTGTTAGATAATATTGTAATTTAAATTGTTATGTCATACACAATGTGAGAGGAGACAAAAAGAAATGTCTGTCTGCATATAATAATCTACATTAGGTGTTCACTGCACTCTTGTTAGGGAGATAGGGAAGATTTTTGCAGAATATTATTATATATCATTTTCTTCTACTCGACAAGTGCGCGTATAGGTAGATGTGAGTGAGTGCCGTCATTGTCACTTGGTTTTTTTGTTCATGCCATGAAAAATTGAAATACACCAGTGTGTAAAATTCAATTACCGCAGTTTTAAAACCCAACAATCTTGCATCTGGTTATCACTCATATGTAAATTGTAAACAAGGTGACCAAATACCAAATCTAAATACTACAATGAATCAACTCATGGATAATCAAATTGAATGCTTCAGTCTCTCCTGTTTGTGTATTTACTAGTACGCAGTGAACAGAGCAGTTCTCTTCAATTGGGCACCTACAGTTCATTTAGAGTCCGACTAGAGTGAGAGAGAGAGCTGAGGAAGAATTATCAATACTGATTATAGAAATACACGAAACTAACACACACTACGTTGCATGTAGTAAATAAGTAAACCATCGTTATTTTTTACACTTGTGTAAAAAAATTATTTTACGGCTTCTACTATAATTTGACATTTAAGTACTTAGGGGGGCGCATTGACGCATAAATTAAATTCTGGATAAATGATACGAAATGAAAATGGCTTAGCACTTAAAAGGAGACCATAACACCTCTTTTTTCATCTCCCTCGCTCTCATGAAACCTTCCATGTATGTAGGATTGCTCAACACCGCATGTACCATGAACAACAACAACAGTATGTCGCTAATTAACTAACTTTCGTAAATTTGACTGACTACAGAGTTGAAATGACGTGTACGTGAATTAGGATTTTACCTACGCGTGTGTAAAGAGATTCTCGTTGGTTCTGTTTATTTTGGTTTGTTGGGGGAAAAAAGTTTTGTTTTGGTTTTTTTCTCTCTACTATGCAAAGCTATTGACATTGCCTTTTCTTCAGGTTAGGCCATCATGATGATAGTTGATGTCAGTTCATTGGTCAGTGGAGGGTGCACGTTGATTGGTGTACCTTTTACTTTTTATCCCAACTCCCTCGCACTGCAGTACAAATATGATGATTCTTTCTTTATCATGCAAATTAGCTCATGCTGTACAGTGTACACACACTTACTCCTACATGCACACTTCCAGGTCGATTCTCAAGATGACAATGACAACGCACTTCCTTATTCATAGTCATGTAAGAAAAAAGTCTCGAGTCTATATAAGTGTACACCTGAGATTCAAATATGTATACAAATTGATATTTATATGCACGATTTTTCATCTCTCTCTGACCATTTAGTGCTGTTTGAAAGCGGTTTATTATTTATGTACACTTAGAAATTTTAATGTACAACATTACTACACTACTACATACTATATATATCTTGTTGTCACTGCAGAAAATGCCACCTAGATAGTAAGTAGTAGATTTGTAGGTAGGTAGGCATTGTTTTCTCTACAAGCCTCCATCATTGAAAATTTTCCCATGAATTTATTATTTATTAGTTTACATGTGTAATATAATTATGCTGTGTAGCAGCTGTGTCTTTCGGATGGCATTTATTGTTGGTGAATGAGAGAGGGAGAGAATTCCATGAATGAAATACACACAGTTATTTGTAAGTTACATATGGATAGAAATAAAATTAATATTATCCATTTGGATTTTCTTTTATAACCCAAGTCTTTAAAAATGAGTATGATAGTGTACACCAACACAATAGTTGTACGATACAAGCTAGGATAGACAAGGCATGTTGGCGATTGATCCAATTATTATACGATGGGTTGTAGTTTTTTTTTGAATTTGTTGACTGTGTGATTTTGTTATTAAACAACAACGATAGAATATTATGTATCTTTACGATCGGTTCTTAGGTGAGTTGACAGGTTTGTCCTTTTTGCTGGATGTGTTCACTCTTTCTCTTTATAGTTCTTCTGTATTATTGTGTACTGTACATTGTACAACAGTACTTTATGTGTTGTTTGTATACGCCCCCAAAAAAATTGGTCTGATTGTGTCATAATTGAAACCACGTACATAGTTAAAGTATATGTACATGATACGATGGTGTTGTTGTACACCAAACCCTAATCGTTGATGATGATCCCTTTCACTGCAATTCTGTTCCTCTCCTCTGTCCGCTCAGCCTACACACACAGTACACATACACACATATCACATAAACATTGCTAACGTCAAAAAATAAATTCCTCCTCAGTGTGTAGAAATAAATGTAAAACAAATGTAAAAAGTATACATAAGGTGAATTCAAAGATGTTCATAATTTCTTGATTGTCTCAAAGCTATTTGAACCTAATACATACACTACATATGATATATTTCGCTTTCTCTTTCTCTTAATTTTTTGATGCTGCCTCTTGATAACCATATGAATGACGAGGGAAGGATTTCATGTACTCCCACATCTCCCATCACATTGCTTTAAATGTAGGCTTCATGTAGATACAGTGTGTGTGTGTGAGTTTGTACTCTGTACACTAAAAATGTTGAACGTTGCACATTCAAACATCTCGACTTGATTATGTTGTTGTTAAAACAAGGATCGTTTCAAAATTGTTCTGATCCCCCCGAGTACTGAGTAGGTATACAAGGCTTGCGCAATGAAGTGAGGATTCTTGGATTATTTTTTTTCTAACACTCATGCATACAAACGTTATATGGAGGTTGAACATTAATAACTCATGGTTTTTTACAAATTTATTCAAATTTTAAGTTTGACTAGTAAGTGAAGGAACGAGGGTGTTTTACTGTTTATGTGGTGTAAAAATAAGAGATTGCTAATTTAGTTGATGGAAATGTATGGAAATTAAATATTTTGTCTGCACATTGTCAGTAATTTTTTCATGGATTTGTCAAGGCACCAAAGGTCACACAATACGTACTCACACGAGTAACGCACTTTGAGAGTATGTAGTAGGTGGGACATGACAAAAATTAACAATGTAGAGAGTAGAGAGAATGAAAATGATTCGTAACTACTAATTTTGTGGTGTGGAATACTTTTACTTTCAGGAAGAATCCTTCGAACAGTGTAATTTCATGGACAAAAGTTGGTCATTTTCTCCTGCTGGCCTGTTATTCCTAGGCTAACATTTTGTATACGAATTTACGTATGTGTACGTGCAGTTACTGGGTATGCGTAGAGAAACGACGAAGACTTTTCCCTTGTTGTTTTCCTTGCAAGTCATGAATTGAGCTCAATAAAATTCATCAGACTGGCAGGGCTGGAATGTGTAGTCATCGAGTCAACGTATTATTGTTGTGTGTAAGAAGGAGACGAGCCGGTAGAGTACATTATATAGAAACTTGTGACGAGGATGAGGAGGAGTGTGTGTGAGCATGTTACTTTTGGAATCCAAAGTGAGGCCATGCTGAGAGAGTCGGCAGTCGTCAGTCCATATTATAGGTAGTGAATATTGCTGTTCACTTACTGTGTGGTGGTACGTAGTGTACGGAAGAGTATTCGTATATTTTGTACAAGAAAATGTGTTCAGGATGCCGTTATATTCTGTAGGTTTCGAGGAGGACTAAAAATAGGAATGGAGTGCACACCAGTTAACTTTCCTTTGTGCATCCAACAAAATCCAAGTCGGAAGGGACCAGAACTACTCCAGACAGAGACAGTTTTTTTTAAAAGGACACACACACGCATACATGTATGAACTGTTATTCGCATGAATATATGTATATCTGGGTGTGTGTTTGTGTGTGTAATAAGTACACTACAGAGAGAGAGAGAGACGAGACGGAATTGAATGTGTGTTTGCAGATTTTAAAAAGAAGCAACTCTCGAGTCTTTGTGTCTTGTCTGTGAAATGGAAAAAGAATATAGATTAAGCATCTTTGATGACGACTTTTGGACGAGGATATTACATAGGATTAGAATCTTTCATACCTTCTTTTTTACACTTGCATCTTCTATTCCACACTAGCACAGAGAGGGAGAGAGAGATTTAAACTATGAGGAAAAGTTTTTAAAATGCCAGTTACTCTCTCATCTTGCGTGTGTGTGTAAAAATAATGATAATAACAAATGCATAATAATACTTACATTACAAAAAAGGTCTACATGTATGTGTAATGAGCAGCTGACATGCTCATAAGACAGAGAGATGGTAACAAAGCATTGTTAAGTAGTTTTGGTACAATTAGTAGACCTCTGCTTGTAGAATAGTAGGTCATGTAAAGGTGAATGTTTGCTACTCGTACTTTGCTCTCAGTCAGCTCTTTAAACTCTCCACGTTGTTCTGACGAGAAAGGCATGACAAAATATGAATGTGCCTGTATTTACATTTACAATTGACAATGGAGTACAATTTAAGAAATTTTCTATAATATAATACAAATGTATTATTGAACAGTTCATGTCATTATATTTTTTGGGGAGAGGGTCTACTACTACGAAATGACATTATGTTGACCGTAGATTGTGAATGTGTATTTTTTTGAGGAAAGAATTGATTCAGTTAGAATATTGAAAATTGAAATTTGTACAATTTTACTGAGAATCGTGCATGGTGTAGGTTGTTATTGATTGGCATCCATATCCATCTAGAATTAAATTTCATTTCAATATTCTTCCCTTCGAAGAAAGGAGAAAAGTAGGTATATATAGACTGTTGTTAGTTTAGGATGACGTAAGTTGACTGATTAAAAAAGGAGCTGAGGAGAATAACCCTCTCTTGTTTTTATTATTATCATCCATATTGCGTAATTTTTTTCAAAAAAAAAAGTCTTCAGGTTGAATTCTCTTCGTGAGTGTGTGTGTGTGTAACTGTGTAGGAAAAGGTGAGAGAGAGGGATAGTAGATGGAGGATATATTTTGGAGATAGTGGTTTGGTTTGCTCTAAATGGAATTGAATTATACCCTTGTTTTTCCTTCATCAATTTAATACACAGTTGTCGGCTACACTGTTGTATGTGTAATGTAACTGAATTTAAAAGTATCTAGACTCGATAGATTAGAGATAGAAAGGATAATTTGTCATCTGTGGTAGTTGCCAGGAAGAGTCAGAGAAACAGAAGCCGAGGACGAGATTTGAAGGGGGGGGGGGGGAATGAGCGACCTGGTTTTTTTTCTCTTGTGTGTGTGCGTTTTTTTATTTTGTCTTTGCTCATCCATTGAGCAAAGCGTTACATGGATGAATCCAAGCTGCCTTTCTGTGTGTAGGTTTCCTCTTATCTAGTGACATAAGTTTGTGTGTGTGGAAAAATAGTTTTAGTGTTGACTCTGACTCATTCTGAATTTTTGAGCCCGGCTCGCTCTGCGTGTTCGTGGTCCTGTTGGATGAGAGAGAAAGAAAAAACAGAAGGCAGTGTCGTCTACTCTTTTTAGTAGCCAGTGTCAATAGTAATAATATTGTTTGAATGGGTTTGATGATAGTAAAGTAGTAGTGCAAAAACAAATGTACATGTAGAATGGGAGAATGAGAGAGCAGTGCCTTTGTACGTAACTTTGACATTATGTACTAAATCTTTTCTACTTACTCTCAACTTTTGTATGAAGGCAGGCAGGGAAAGACACTCACACACACATCCAGAGACAAGTACACAGTTTCAAAATTTCTATACTAAATTGTAGTTTAGTACTTGTCTAGGATTTGTATTTGAGATTTGGGGATCCTGCTGAGCCTATGTATATTGATGGTGTTAGGAAAAATTCTTTTTGAGAGAAAGGAGGAGAGAGAGAGAATACGGGATGGTGTGTGTATTTTTGTACTATACGCATGGTCGTGTTATGGAGTACGTAGGAAAGTATATTATGTGATGGAAAGGTGCCAGTAGAAGGTTACTGGGCTACACCGAGACACTTTTTTTTCGTGAAAAAAAGAAACCATCGACTTTGCTGTTTGTTAACCCTTTAGCCCTGGGTAGTGAATTTTGGTTCAGTATACTCTTGGGAAGAGAAGAGATTTGGCTTCTACATAGTATTAAAGATGTTCTGTTTTTTTGCTCGGATCAACCTCCATCCAGACTTCCATAAGACAACATAATAATGACAAAAATCATCTTATGATGGTAGTTTTAGTTTTCGGAACGATCCGCGTCACCCACAGAGCAGATGCAACAGGCTATACGAATAATCTTTGGGACGTGTGGATATCCGACTGGTTATCGTTGTTAGGAAGTTGTAAGGAATGATATTGAATTAAATGTGTAGTAGTACATATGTGGTGACCACATTAATCACGTTCATGTAGTTCCATGGCACACTCGGCTCGGGTCTAATGCAGTGTAGAGAATTTGAGAGAGAGAGAGAGAGATTAGAGTGTGTAGGAGACGACGCTCCGGTTGTGCGTATGCCCAGAGTGTGACGAGGAAGTTTGAGAGTAAAGTCTTAGAGTTTGTATTTTAATAATAATAATTAATGATAGGTTATTGTATCAAAGTATGGGAAGGAAGAGAAATCATTAATGTTGTGTCTTGTATTGTGCGTTCACAAGATGTAAAGCTTTATGGTCATGTGTACTCAGTACTCATATTATAAGATGGATATATGTGTGTTGAAAACATTATTTTCATTGCAATTAGGCTGAACTTGAAATGTTAGTTGAATTTTCTTCTTGCGTAGCTGACTAACTATATGTAATACATGAGTATCAAGATTTTTTGATAACAAGAGTGAAATTATGATTCTATGCAATTTAGAAATTTTTGTACACAAAGTTGTTCGGAAGTTGGTGTTATGGTATGAAATAATCCAAAGGGATATCAACTTCCGTGTTAGTTTTTGCTAAGGATTTAAAAAATATATGCAGTACTGTAGTTATAAATTGAATTGAACCTGTACACCTGCAAGCGCAAGCAGACAATAATAATGTACATGGAAAGAAAGAGATGTGTAGACTCTACACACTTTTGACTCAAGGAGGGGAGAAATCTGTAGTAAATCTTAAATATAGATGTGGGGGATGGACTGAGCTTTTAAAAGTGTCTAACTTGTAATATACGTATATATATATTAATGTTGTTAGCAGACTTGGGGTTTTTATTAGCTCGACATTATACATATATTGCACTGCACTGGTTGTGAGAGTGTCTAGATCGAAAAGTAAATTCTTTGCCCTTTCGTTCGTTCTTGTTGCATGGATGGTGAAGTTGATGTTCTGGAAAGTATACGGTTTTTAGAGTTTGAAATACGGCATCGCCGTATATATACAGATACATTGTAAGTTCAAAATACCTAATACTTGTACTGTAACTTTGTACAAGAAATGACACGTTTAAAATAACTCTTTTGTTTGTCAAATTTTTTGTGTGTGATTTTGTGGAGACATATAAAGCTGTATTATACTCATACTGATGATGGGTTGTTTTTCATTATTTATTTACTGTGATGATTGAGGTTTGCAATAACTTGTCATGATTTTCCACGCCCTAACTCGGGAGGTAGTGTGTTTTTCTAATATGTGCGTACGGAACACAGATACATGATCAGATCGACTGATCTCAGTGTTATTATGCCCAATGTGAATCACATTATGTGATAATTAGATGGGAAGTTCCGCTCTGTGTCTGTACACACAAAAAAATTCCACAAAGAGGGTGTATGTTTGTTAAAATACAAGAGGGCGAGAGATGAGGATAAAACTGAACCTATATGTATATCATTGTCAATTAAACAATGACACTAGAGTTAATTTGAGCTTTGATGTGTAAACATGTAGTCATAATTTGTTACTTCCGAGTTTGTATATAAGGTATTTACATATCCTCGTAATACGTAATATCCCGTCGTCATGTATTTATCATCGGAATGTCATTTTTTTGTGTGAAGGGGTTTTGCTGTCCACATTGTCGGTTTAGTTTATGGGGTGTATACTAAGTTAGTATTACTAAATAGTACTTAGAAATTTAATTATTTTGTAGATTGAAGGATTTTCATGTAGAATACTATGAAGTACACACATATGCTAATTTAGGGGAGGAACTTTGTTGCTCATTGAGAAGGTTCTTGTGGGTAAGCCGTAAGAGGAATGATGATTTTGTTTTAGAGTATTTTAGACTTTATTGTTGTTGTGAAATGGTGATGGAAATAGAAAATGTAAGTTTATTTTTTTGCAAGAAAACTTTATTTACTGGTAACAGGTTTATTGGGTATTATATTATATATGAGAACATTCCTGACTTGAGAATGAGTATAGAATCTTTTTTTGAAAGATTAAAAAAAATATGCATGTACAAGTGTTGACGGGATGGATTGTAGTACATTGTACATTGGAGGACAATCTTTGAGGTAGGTGTATCGCGACATGTGACAGTATGTGTGTGTGTTTTTTATCGGTTGCGGCTTTTGTGGTGAGGGAGTGAAGGCAGATTTTCTTTTCAAAATGTGAAGAACGTGTACGTTGTCAGTTGAGTGTAACCAAGTCTCTTGATTTGATAATCTATGACAAAAATTATGTATTGTTGTATTTAGTATGTGAGATGATATGACTGTTGTGTAACTGTTGACAATATGAAAGTCTGTTTGCTCAGCTTAGCATAAAATCAAATATTTTTATTTCTCACCAAACAAGACCAGAAGAAGAGGAAGAAGAGTTGTCATCATGATGATTTGGTTCCGTCCTCGTATTTTTCATTCTATATGTGTATATTTACTACGTACTGGTTAACAGTTGATGGTAGCCTTTATTATTTAACGTTTTGTCCTGTCTGGAAGGAATACAATGATTGTTGTGACAAAACACACATACACAACTATCATTATTGTGTCTAAGTACATAGAATTGCAATGATGGGATGAGGATGAGATGGTTCCCTCACTCTGTAGATCTGCCTGCACGAAGTCAGAAAAAAAGGACACACACACACACTCTCACAAAAGCACACTATGATTTTTTATGCACTTGCACTTCATTTTTATGATACCATTTCAACAAGTGATACTTGTGCTCGGGTGCTCAAATTCATGGACGGCCGCCTCCGAAAATTGTTGGACACTTATGGCAGTCTGTGTTGGTGTTAGTTGTTGGGAGTGTTGAGCTTTTATTTATATAGTTTATTTTATTTGTCAACCTTTATTTTCTCATCTTTAAATACATGACAAATGTCTTTAATGATTCTTATAACAGAGTCTCTAGGATTTGAAGAAAGTCATTTTATGGGATTTCTTTTGACGGGATGGATTGAATGCTTCTTTATTGTGTGTGGTAACTTTACTAATTAGGAAGTTAATGAAGACTAAATTAAATGATATCACAATCACACTAAAGTTTTTACTATGTGGCATAGGATGATGTATGAGCGTCAAGCTGAATCCCAATAGTTTGTGTGTTCTCTTGTAAGTATATCTTATGTTCTTTACGCATTGAATTTAAAATAAGTCAACCATAGCTTGGATTTAGTTATCCAAGGGATACGCATTACAAGTCTCGCTAGGCTTCAAGGCAAGGATGGAAGGGCCCCCCAAAATTC
>WJFB01001203.1:0-35700 GCA_009870185.1 Pygmarrhopalites habei
AAATTGACAAATGTGAGTTACAAATAAAGAAACACCCATCTGGTTTATATTACATTACTGAGAAATGAACATTTTTCTTGGAATTTTAACCCTTTTGACCGCAGGTAGTCGTACACACGGTTTATTTTATCCCTATTTAAATTTTAACCATCCAAATTTTGCCTAGTTAAATCGATCAACGTCCAGGTAGTTTTAACCAGAGTTAAACGCGCGCACACGAGAATTCTTTAATCTTTGTTAAGTCCCAGGTGGTGGACCTTTTTCAAAAAGGGTCTAACCTGAGTTAACTTAACTCCGTCTGTGATGGCTCTAAACCACCTAAACATTACAAGGATGGACGCTTAAAAAGCTGGAGGGCTGGCCATCAGTTTAGTTGTTGTTCATCATTGCTCTGACAGGGATGATGTGATGCACATTATTTACATAGAAATAGGCTTCTTCTATCCTCCACTCTCTCTCTCTCCATGTGTGTGTGCTATTCCTCGAGTGTGGGGTGTGAGATGAGAGTGGTGGCAATACAACAAGGGCTTAGCCATGCATGGTAAAGCAGAATGGGACGAAGAGAGAGAATGTGTGGAGAGGGTCCTCCACACTTCAACAACTATACGACAATCCTCCTCCTCCTGCACTACACACACACACACACTATTCCTATGTATGTCCGGGCTAAGGGCTGTTCAAAAGTCCCTTCTTGACACTCTGTATATTACATTCTGTGTGTGTATATATGAAGGAGCCCTCAGTCCTATGAAAGGAGGAAAGCATCCACGCGTCAAATAAGCGCTTCAACTTCAAAAACCAAGCAGCAGATACATCTGGCTACATCCACACTCTATGGACACACACACACCCTCTCTCTCTGAACCGATTACAAGCGCTATTACAGTACAGTAGTCTCATGAATTTTATCAGGAAAACAACCATAGCTAAACCTCCATAGTCCTGGATACGTATGTACGTATGTAAATGTGTGTGCTGGTGCACTTTTCGTACAAGGTTACGCTGCATACCACTAACCTGTGAATCCTGTGATATAGTTACATTTGTAATTCGGCTTTGACCGTACATAACCTTCCTATAAAATGTACTGTGTGAGAGAGAGAGAGAAAGAGAGGAAAGCCGAAAAGAGTTGATAGAGAATGGTAGTAAAACATGGAGCACACGGAGTGAATACAAGGACGAAGAGTTCTTGAATTTGACGGACTTATCGTTAGCCGAGCGATCGAGTGGAAATGTACATTTTTGTTGAAAAATTCATAGTAGATTCTCTACTTTAAATGTGAGGCTAAACGGAGTGCACAGTAAATATGGGGGCTCATCGTCAGTTCCATCCTACGTGTGTGTGTGTGTTTAGATGGGTGTGCAATACGGCCATTATTGCGAGTATATCATAGAGAATAGAGGGAGAGAAAGCATAAAACCCGGCCCAGTAGTTTTGCCTTTAGTTCAAAATCATTCAAAATTTTTTTTTCAAAAGTGTACTTGCTTCCTAACTCCATATTATGTGTGTGTATCCTGTACACAACACACACACATACACTATGCAGTGCACTATGGTGTGTTGTTGAGAGTACAATATAGAATGTAGTCAGACTCTCAATGATACAGTCCCAAGTTTTTGAATATGGTGAAGCCGACAACAAGAGAGAGAGAGAAGCCCCGACCATCTCTAAAATACTTAAAATGAAATGGTGAACCTAAGCGTAGCTAATCCGTTTTGGATCCTCTACATTGAACGATGGATGTAATGTGACGGCTTTGCATTTACTTATGCCATCATGGATAGTTGGTTACAGAGACAGAGAGAGATACTCCTCGTGTGTTTGGATCCAACGTTGTAATGTATACTCTGTGCAAATGTCCGGACGACACCTTCAAGCCACAAGTATATTCTGTATCTGATATTGATGTCTTGCACATGATATTCTTGTAATTTCGACATCAGGATTATGTTATGATGGAACAAGAAAATAAAAAATATGCATTGTACTGCACACACATAAAGACAAAGAAGGAGAACCTACGACTACCAGCCTTGCATACTTGATGACTAGTTGATTTGAACATAATCAAAAATAAAGTAGGAGACTCTGTTCTTTTCTTTTTGTTGGTCATATTATTTGATTCCAATTAAAAGGAATGAGCGCGGTGGACAACTTTCAAAGTTGACTCATCATCATCATCTCAGCTCTACATATTATTGAAAAAAAGTGAATTAAAAGACATGTGAGTGTAAATACATATTTTATGACAACAACTACAACAGCACCAGAATTCTGATTGTAATCATGAAACTTGCAATATCAAATTTTTTTTCTAGAGAAATATATATTCTTTCTCTTGTTATTTCATACACATAGTAGGGCTACAGTGTGTGTGTGTGTGTAACCTACACTTTTAATCATATTTATTCTTATAGAGAATTGATTAAGGTAATGTTTTGTGTCTCATCTATATAATATTCGTATTCAACTCACACACACAAGCTCTGTAGTATTCTGTGTAGTGTTGTACATGTAAGGCCAAAGAAGTATGGCTATACAGCCTAAACGTAGCTGTGTTGTATACTTTTTTATTCGAATAACGTGTTTCCTTCAACTTCTATCAATTCCATTATCCTAGCCCTACCCTTCCCAATCCCTTGACAAATAAATTTGACTATGAATTAGTTCCCAACCTGCAAAGTATTTATCATAATTTTTGTCTACAAAAAAAGAGAAAAACTTCCCAATAAAACTGATTCACGATGAGACTTATTTGGCAACAAACAATGAAACTTTCATGAAAACATTTAATATTTTCCTCCCTCTCCCTCCACATCATCATCTCTACTCAACAACCCCATTTATTTGGGTAATCAAATACAATACGTCCTCATCATACGTTAGCATGTGCCAAGTTGATCAAAACAATCATCATGTGCAATCGATAAAAAATGTACGTTCATTTTTTCAAGAAAAGCATTCAGAAATTTAAAATATTGATTCGAATGTGTCGATACACCCCCGTCTATATAAGGGAACTCATCAAACAACTACAAAATTTTGGAGCCTGAAACTGGAACCAGCTTTTGTATAATAATGTGTGTACAAACTAAAGAGTGACTACAAAAAAGGAGAGAAAAATAGAGAAACGTTAGCCAATATAAAAGCACACATGATGTAGACGAGAGAGAGAGTCACCCTCCATTGAGTGTTGGATTTCCATTAGAACTTTTCTGTGTGTGTGTATTGATTTGATCTCATTGACACATGCCTAATGTCGCATTTTCCTCCACTCCATTTTATCTTGGTTGATCGTGACGAATGAGGATATTTGCACTCGCTAGTTGACAACAATACCCCAGCTAATAGTGAAGGAGCGAGCGCAAAAGTAGAGTTCAAATAGTGGTCTCTCTTTCTTTCTCTCTACACACACACACCGTATGTACACACATACACACAGCCTGATTGATTGATTGGCTGGATAGTTGGAACACTATTGTATACACACACCATTCCAGCACATTATTTATACTGTATGTACGTTTATATGTATACCAGTCCCTTCCTGACGTACACACACAAGCCATTTAGAGAGAACCTTACACACACACATTCCCTAAATATAACAAGAGTCCTACACATTAGGCATATCACACACACACGGCCACATCTTTTATACAGAAAAAATAAACATTACCACTTCTACTTAAAAACTTTTTCTCAGTCGAGAGTCTTGTATAGCCTGGACATTTTCAACTGGAAATATTATTCTGTGTTAATATGAACTGTACATAAGTTTTTTTTATGCCACACACACATATATGTAGTGAATGTGTGTGTGTCTTGTCGAATCCATAAACTCCTTACGTGTTATCTCCTCATTCAAATCAAAATTCTATAGAAAATCAAAGAGAAAAATCATGAGGAAACCTCTTGACAGTCACCAACACGAAAGCCACGCAACACACACACACTCTCTCTCGCATATCCAAGGAGGGAGGGAGAAAAGAGAGGGGTCCTACAAAAGGCCTCTCTCTCTCTCGAGTATAAGTGACTCCAGAGTCTCTCCTCCTTTGCTATAGAGAGTCACAAAGTCCCAACCCAGTCTCTCTCTGTATAATAATAATAGTTTTCTCTCTTTTCTTACTCACTCCCGTCCCTCTCACAATGCCTTCTTATAATGTGTATATGAAGTTTGACACAATACAATAATAACACACACACACAGAGTGAGTGTGTGTGGGTATTGGTGGGTGGAATGGCGTAGCCGGGTTCAAAAAATAAAAAATTGTGAACCTCACATGCTATTGACACCTTAAAAAATGAATTTTTAAAACTATGATAATAATAACAATCCCCGACACACACATACACACACGCGTCATTAGTTTCACTCAAACTCAAACTTCAAGTTGGTCACTTATTTGTTTCTTACGATAAAAACACACGTTCTAAGAAATTCCAACTAAATTCGAACTCAAAAGACTATTTTAAAATGGAATTCATAATTTCCAACTAATTCTATTCAAGACACATAAAATTGATGCAAGAAAAATAGAAAGATCATAATACTCATTTGTACAAGAGAGTTAATCACAGTATCAAAATGATTGTACACTATTTAAATTGAATGGGACTCACATGAGTGGGGATGGAGTAAAAGTGGGTGTATTTTGACACATGCAAGTTGATGACGTACCCCCTACGTCCACACATGACTCCTCATCAACGTCAATAAAACAAAAACAAAAAAGAAGGTGAACAGAGAGTGAGCGACTCATTATTACATAGTGACAGCTTAGTAGTTGTGATAGTACACAGACTTTGTGTGCTATGTTGACAAAAAATGGGAGTCTATAATAATTATTGCATCAAAATTGTATGATACAGGAGAAGAGGGGGAATATAAATTATTATGCACATGCAATCGTCATGAGAGTAGTAGTGCTAGTAGCTACTGCTGATTATTGTGCAAAAAATTGTATGTAATGAATTGTATATTCAACGGTATTCATCACTACACACACACACACATAGTACACCATACACTCGACTAATTAATATTAATTGCCATTGATGATAGTCATCATTGGAAGTTTACCTCTCTCTTTTTTCTCTCACTTCATTGACTCCCCCCATTAAAGTGTTGTCCTCGACTAGACTGCACAGGTACAAGGAATGCACACTACAGTGTGCGTGTGTGTGCTGATGAATGACAAAGATGACGAGACCAGCATTTTTAAAAAATTCCATTTAATTCAAAAACTCAAAAATATTGAGTGTACCTACCTAGTAGTCTCTCGAGTCTCCTTTTTACACATCCATACCGTACCGTACATTTTCTAATTAGCTTTTCCCCTGAGCACAAAAAGGTGACCCACATAAATATACATAGTCAAAGACTGAGTACTACTCCTTCTGTATGGAAGGAGTGTGTGTGTACAACATAAAATTGGTGGAAGGAGGGTATAGGATCAAACAATCATTGTCATGAAATTCTGAGAAGGAAAGGGTACAGGACGATATAAAATAAACGACAAAAATCCTCCTTCTCCATTCCAAGAGGTAGAGGAGGAGGAGGGGAAGAAGGCTTCCAAATAAACATTCAACGCTAAATCAAATAAACAAGAACAAAGGGAATTTTTTTTCGGAACTACTGCTCCCCTCTCTCTTTTAGAAAGAGTCTTTCTCCTACCACACGGAAGGTTCATTTACAATTACACTCCACTCCAAAAGTAGAGTCTCTTTCTCTTACTCCAAGTCTACTGTGTGTGTGTATGAGTCTGCCCCGTCAACTTTAATTTTATTTTAATCTATTTGTGGCATGTTTTTTTCCCTCCGTCTTTCACCACGGAAAGCCGTGGCTGTGCGGCTGTCCTCAAAAATCTTACTCAAAACTCATCACACCAAACAAGCTCAAGACAAGGCACTGAGTTAAAATATTGTTGTAGGCACTGTGAGTGTGTGGTTGGTCATAACCATCTCGTATAAGCAGGTGACTTTTATATTAGGAGAGACAGAGACATATGTATACAAAAGTCGGATCCTCAGTCCATCCACACACACACACGTTTGTACACAGCTAAATCAGGTAAAAGGGTCTGTTTCAGGTTTGGAACAGGGATAGGGACGAAACCTCCTTCACTATATATGACATCTGAACTACATGTCCAGTCCAGAGAGAGATAAGATAGTGAGACCTCTTTTATATGAATCTATACTTATTTACACTGTGTACTATAGTGGCGAAGGAACATTTCGTGTGTCGCCATTTAGAGAGCTGGAAAAGAGAGAGAGAGAGAGAATCTGCTCAAAAGTTGGAGAGAGGACAAACAGGGAGCTATCGATGGACGACATGACTCGAGATGTGTTTGTTGATAAGTGGGACACCTCGTTTTTAAAAAGAAGTGCCTTTTTGAAATGAGTTTTCGAGGGTCTCCAAACTACACACGATCTTCTGCTCTGATAACATTCAACTTGTTCCACCAACATTTATATTGTGTGTTTGTGTGTGTGTGTATATACACATGGATGGAGTTTCTCGGTACGGCACAAATAAATGTTTTTCTACCTCAAAGACCACCTTTGATTTATGCTCATGGTTAAACGCCAATCCCCAATGCGGACTAATTGAATAAATGAGTAATGCTTCTCTGCTCTGCCGAGATCTTCGTCGATATATTTTCCATAGAATTTCATAGTCCACATCATCTCCAATAATACAATTTGTACAGATAGAGCGGAGGATAAGATGAATCTCCAGATTATTTCATCCACACACACACTCTCTCGCTCACCATTGTCGATTGTGTCTTCCCTACACACACAAACACACAACGTCTATATCCCATTCGGATGAAAGTACATTTGACATATCCAAAGCGCATTGTGTTTTTGACTTCATTTAAGGACGGGCAAAATTAAAAAATCCCCGTCCCATCCCATCCCAAAAAACTTTGAGCAGTCCCATCCCATACCATCCCGAAATCAACTTTTACTATCTGCGATTTTTCATATCTTAGAACGCTTTTACAATTTAAATTTCGTATAACACCTTTTAAGCACGTTTTGAACTTTTATTGACCCATTAAAAATAGACACAAAAACAAGATTTAGTAAAAAAAATCCCCGTCCACATCCCAAAATTTCCAGTCCCATCCCATCCCGGGACTGGGATGGGACTGAATCCCGGGATGGGCGGGACGAAAATCCCGTCCCTACTTCATATAGAATAATGCAAAGAGAGGAAAAAATCAGTTGTTGTTTTTCAACTAATCCTAGTATATAGAATATTGGCTACCTATACCATGTGTATTGTAGGAAGAGAGTTTTAACTTTAAGCTGGGAGGGTTGTGGAATCAGTAGTGTATTTGAATAGCAATAATAAATACAAAAGGGTGACCGTACACACACTGGTCTGAGGTACACACGATATAAATCACAATGAGGCTCTGGTTTTGACTTGGTGTAGTATGTGGAAGTCGAGGTGAAGAATGTACTCTCAAAACAAGAACATGTTGAGTGGTGAAGATGTTTATGAAAAAACACGGCGTTAGCCAAATGTGTTTCCGACTGTTCGAGAGTGTGTACGTTTACGTGGATGTTCTGGATTCTGAATGTATGAATAACTGAAATGAGAAGGATAAATAAATGAGAGAGGATGTGTAAAATGGATTTCAAAATTTGGACGAGAAGTATCCAACGACCAACCCCAACATTCTACCTTGGCAATTGTGACATTAAAAATAAGTTTTAAATGATGGTCATTATCAGATGTATCGAAAATGCAAAGTCAAAATCTAAAGAAAGCATCTAATGGAAGGAGAAAACGTAGCATACATGATTAAAGTTTTAAAATAAAGTAGTTATTTTTACCTGTATGAGTTCGTTTGTGTATTTTGAGATTTTCGGAGCGTGCAAATACTTTTCCACAACCGGGAAATGGGCACGGGAATGGTTTTTCACCAGTATGGACTCGGATGTGGTTCACTAGTTTGTACTTGGCCTTGAACGGTCGTCCATTACGAGGACAATTTTGCCAAAAGCACGCGTGGTTCGTACACTCTGGCCCACCAACGTGTTCCACCTGCTTTCATGGATCGACATGAGAACACATTTTGAAATTAGATTTCTCGAATTAATTCTTATGTAGAAATATACAGGGTTCAATTCATTTGCCATTTAAAAGTAAATTTTGAAAAGTCAAAAATAAATTTTCTATTCATTTTTTAAAGGTTATATCCATTTTTAAAACAGCTAATAATACTCGAAATTATAAACTTGTCATTAATATCTCAGAAATAGAGAGAGAGAGAGAGGTTTGTGGAAAGGTGGTAAATTTGCAATTGGCATCACCACATGGCCTTTTCCAGTATCGTGTGTGCTAAAATCTCAAATGTCATAATATTTAGTTTAGGAACCCCGGACATAAAGGCCATGGATCCCCTCCTCCCAATCAACCAACATTCAACTCTCATCAAATTGTGGTTTTGATTTCAGTTGAAATGTCATTGCCAGTGGTTAACCACCTTTAATTAAAGGTGATGGAGAGGGAAGTTTGGAAATAAAAATAACGTTTACTTTTTTGTATTGAACTATAGGAGGTGCAATTACAATTTTCTCACTTCCTGGCCTCTTAGCTTTTTTGTAAAAAAATGGTCTTTCACACACACACTACATTGTACACAGGATGTTACAATTCATTGTGGTGGTGTTTGTATTTTAAAGAATATATAAACACTTGAGTGAAAATAAAAATGTCTGAATTTCCTGTAGCACAAAAAAATGACACGGAAAATTTTTGAAGGTATGGACTTAAAAATGAGGGGTTGTCTTTTTGAGTGTACACAATTATAAGATGTAATAGCAGACTTACAGTGACATGGGTGACGATCTCCTTCATTTTCCCAATCGGATTAGAGCAGGAATAAATAAATACAAGAAATACCAATTAGATTCACACAGACTAACAGTTTTGAAAAAGTTTGATACAATGTCCAAGAATTGATGAGCTTACGTGCATCCTGGAAAATTAAAAATAGATGGATTAGCAAAGTTTGCAAATAATTGGATAAAATTGGTGATTGGATGATTTTGATGATTGAGTTCTTACGATGAGAATGTTTTCATGCATGGCTTCTTAGGATTGGGTTGGTCAACGTCCACCCACAAGCAGGTCAGTTCTTGCTTCATAGGTGGTCTCATGTACCGGAAGAATGCACCAGACATGGAGTGCATGGTTTGGAACTGGTCACGGGCATATACCTCCATCCCTGGATAATGTCAGAGGACACACACACAATGAGAGAGAGAGAAAGAGAAAAAAATCAGTCAAGCAAAAGAACATTTATTCTCCCTCTCTTCCCCCCTCCGTCATCATTTCTATATGAAGATGTTATTGCAAAGCCATTAGAGGCTGTAATATCTCAGGAAGAGTGAGAGAGAGGGAGAACTTTGATCATGAGACAGATTTAGAATATATAGAGTTGAAAGAAAGATGAAGACGACTTGGAGTGGAGTAATATGGGACCCCTCACCGAGTCTCATTTGAGAGTTGTGGTCATGAGGCGGATGGTTCATCAGAGGAGGATGGAACAAGACATGGTGGTGATTAGGTGCTTCTCCAAACACACCATTTTGCGTTTCTCCCGGCGTTGGCAACGGCGCACCAAGTTCCCTGCAAAATCCACACACAATAAATATCCACAACCAAACAACCGATTTCGGGCAGAGAGATGCACTCCCTATTTTCATTTATTTTATACTATCATTACACCACCACCAAATTACTCTTACTACTACTTCTTCCACTATTGGACAATATTCTACATGTAGACACTGCATACATAAATATTTTTGGCAAACTTCCCTCTTATCCTACACTAACACAGAATGTCACCCCGAATGTTGCATCACATTTAACTCATTCCTATTTGTAAATATTCGCACAACAATTTTACTAAATATTCCTTCACATTACAGATTAAATTCCCATTCAACTCTTCCCTAATTCACACTTCCTTTGCTGTAATATTAAATTTTGTGTTTCCACTTTGCATTTAGACTGCATACAAAACAACAAAGTAAATACAGTAAAACTACGATCAAGGTTTTGAATTACTACTGATTTAAAATAGTAACTTTTTTGCGTGTGTACAATTAATTGGAAGTGCCACAACAAATTCTGACAAAAATTTATTGAGAATGAATTGTGACAACAGATTGTTTGAAACTGTCAATTCATTTCTTGTATCTGACTGACATTTTAGGTTCTTCCAAACATTTTTTTCTGGAATTGAGAAATGAGTTGGACTTACCTTGAGCGCAAAAGGTGAGCAGCGGCGTAGGTCATTTGCGGATTATGATAACCATTTTGATGGATTTGGTGATGATGATGGTACTGCGAAGGATTGTGATGCGTGTGGTGATGAGGATGGTGATGAAAAGGGTGGTGGTGATGTTGAGTCTCTGTCCCCGCCGGAATCCCAGGCGGTGACAATTTCAGTCCCATCGAAGGGTGAGCATCCATAAATGGATTCAACATTGTCAATTCTTGTCTGCCTGTGTTTGTCCAACACTTTTTGTCTCTTTTAAAAAAATTGCAAATTCCTTATATATATTCTTTTTTTATTCTTTTCATAGGACGGTCATGAAATCAGTTTCACTCTGGATTTCCATCGACAAAACGACAATTCAGTTTTACAGTCACATCACAACTAAACATTGATTGTGTGAGACTCGTCGTTGTTGTGATTTAAACAAATATTTGCAATTTTCCTTTCAAAAACAATTTTGAATAATAATTTATACTGCTGATTCAAAAAAATGTAGTATCACAAACACAAAATTAAACTCGAGAAAAAATCACTCTTGCTTATGTAAATATACTCTCACTATCATCAGATTGAAATCACTTCACACTTTTATTCTACATCATTTTATGATGGAAAAATTTATTTTTTTTGTAAAAACACACAGACAGACAAACACTGGACAATCAAAAGATTTTGTCCTGCAGAATATATAATTCAAAAAAGTTGTGTGAATAAATTTTTAACACACTTCTTCCACAATTATTTTAACACCCACTCCGCAGACGATTCACGTCAATTGGGATTTTTATTCCCAATTAACAATTCCCGTCCCGTCAAATTTCAGTTTAACCATGTAATTTTTTTTTCAAAATCACCTTTCTCTGTTAACTGGAAACTGTTTGAGTGAAAACACAACAAATAAAACTTGCCAAATTGTATTTCAGATTTTCTTCGTAAAGAAAAAGTTTTGACTATTCTGACGAGTCAATAAATAAACCAAAATGTAGTTTTTTCACACCAACCAAAAATTTGCTCACAATTTTAACAAAAAACACTTGAAAGGGACAAAACAATTTTTGTTGCGTGTGTATTTTTCCTCTTCTCGACACTTTTTGAGCAAATTAGGATTGTAATAGTGAAGATGAAAATTATTTGAAGTGGTTTGAAGTTCTTGGCCTGTCCATGTGATTGTTTAGACAAGAACAAAAAAATTGGAGTAACAATAGTATTGTTGAGGATACTTGAGACTGGAGGGAGAGCTGTGTATTTTTGTGTTGTTCAGTCTTGTTGAGGAGTTAACATAATAATAATATTGTACCCGGTGTCTGGAGTTTCGTAACCTTTCACACTCGGCGCACTCTGAAGGATGAGGAGAAGGAGAGAGCACAGGTGACCCCTTGAAACCTCTCAAAAAACTGGGCTAGGAGAAGCCTCTCACTGAGACTCAATGTGAAGCCCAACTGGGATACAAACGTTTAGGAAATCCAAGTTAAAATCGGTACCCCATCCTCTCGAAAATCTCTCCTTGCCTCGTACTCCCCCTGATCGTTTCTACGCAGGCTGTGGTGTTTCGTCATTGGCCGTGGAGTTCGTCATTGGCTCTTCACCACGAGATTTTTGGCCGCTCGGCGAGAACCTGAGCCACAGAAGGAGCCTCCAATTGCACTCCCCCTAGTCGAACAGCCAGTGGGACTCTTGCTCTCCTGCCTGTTTTCACTGCTCCTCCTAGTGATTTTCGTCACACGACTCATGCTGACACTCTCTCCAGACGACTTGATCTTCCCTGTCATTACATCCTCCCCGATACATCTTCATGTCATTAATTCCTCCAATAATAAATATTATCATTTCATTCACCCTCCCCCACTTCTCTCCCTCTCTGTCTCTATTTCATTCCACTTCAATTTTTGTTTTTTAAAAAAATCCACTTTTCTACCCCTTTTCCATGGCCACGTGAACCCTTGGTTCAATTTCACTAAAATACCCGGCACCCTTGTATGTCCAATGTCAACAGATGCCAGGGGTCCTTGGAGAACCCAGGGTGTGAGTGTGCTGGGTCGTGGAATTGGGGAGAAAGCGAAAACAAGATGGCGGACCACGCGCAACGTTTTTTTTCTTTGTCTAACGGGCACAGGGTTTCTTTGGATTTTGTAGCTTTTCGGGATGAGTAAAATCAAAATTAGACTAACCAATTTGAGGCGACAGTATTTGTGATGATTTTTCTGTAAAATATTGTAACAAAGTTAAGGGCAGTGCTCAGAAATTTAGAGAAAAGAGAGGGAGAGACTAGCCCCTTTGAAAACTGTGGTAAAGACTTTGTGTGTCCGATGCTCTCATTCAAATCACATGGTGTACAGTTTAGAAAAATGTAAATTAGTAAAGTCAAACTTGTAACGGTGTAATCGTTCATTTAATTTTTAAATACGTTTAGATTTATTTCCTTCATCCAACTGTCCTTGAGATGAAAGTTGAAACGTTCTCTTTATCTCGGATTCATCCCTTGAATTTTCTTTTATAAAAACGGTGGAAGCATTAAAATGAAGTGGATCACTCTTTCTCCACGTGTCAAACTAAAAGTTTGAATTCCTTACTATTGCTACATATAAATTGATTAAGTGGGTACAATTTTTACGACATTCAAACTCATCTTAAATTATCAATGTCCTTGAATCATTACTCCTTTAGCTGGGAACAGAAATTTGTCACAAAACTAATTCCTTTACCTTTTTATAATATTTAAGACTGAAATAACAAAAAATAGACATGGAGGAGGATTATGACTTTAGACTTTATTCGTCATTGCCCTTCAACTCATACGTGAATGGCAATCATAAAAATAGAACCAGTCAACTACTATGCCTATTTCACACTTAGTACGTCCAATCGACGTTCAAACGAACACACACTTTCAAATGTATATATTCACCTGTACTAAATTCTAGGTAAGGATGACGAAGTTTTGTTGTTGGCACTACTGTATGAAACAAACACACCTTGTTCTAAATTCGAAAGCCCATCAAATGGTTTAGTGTGAACATGACAGAAATCCAGGCTCACGTTTTTCAGCCTAAGCTCAAGTTATTTTTAAAACTTTTTCACACACACACACACATGTTAAAATACATTTTAATATTATGGCATATATCCCATACACAAGTAGTTGTTTTACTACATTGTATTTTATGGCTTTCCTCTACAAATATCCAGTCCACCTGGATAATTCCCGGAACACCTAACATTATTTTTACGGAGTAACAATATTAATTAGAAACTTCGCACTCTATTTAGACAAAAGACTGAATAGTTTCAAGTTTGATTCATCCTGCCATATTTGTCCCCACAAATTTCTCGAGTCTTCATATTTCTTGACTTATGGACATGAAAGATGATGAGAATTTAAATAATAAGGTTGTCGTTGTTGTTTATTCCTCCACTCTCTCTGAGTATAATCGACTAGTATAAAAGTGTTGTATAATCGAGAGACAACCTGGAGGAAGAGATGAGCTGAAAAAAAAGAAAAAGTCAGAGTCATATTTCGATTTGGTTTGTACTTTGTGTATGTGTTTGTGTGGAGATATTGTTTCATGATTCATGATGACGACGCTGAATTCCAATGGAAACTCCTCTTCCCCCCCTCGTCATTGACAGTCTTGATAGAATTAACATCCAATCGGACATTCATCTGAAACACAATCACATTTAGTTGGCGCTAGCTCAGACCGTCCATCATCATCATCATAATATTATCCTGTGTAATGGAAGTAGACCTCCCCCTCCTCTAGCAAAAACAATGACAAAAACTCCTGTTCATCCACACAACTACCAAAGTGTAGTCTAAATGTGTGTGTGTCTGTAATATATATATATATACATGGAGAGAGTCATTATTAAGGGCTATGACTCAAGTCAATTGTAATAAATTATAGTATGGAGGGGGATATTGTTAAGGAGCCGACCAAACATATTTAAAATAATAATAGTAGTTGTAATGCACTCTCAGAATGATTATGAGTGATCAAAAGAACCAATGTCTACTAACCATGTCAATACCAAGATGGATGTATCATAAATTACTTATACGTGAAGTAAAAAGCTTTCCATTACATACGCAATTGTGAAGAGGGCTAATCAAAAACTGTGGAGTGGCAAACTGTGTTGTTAAACAATACAGATATTACACACAAACACACACAAATGTGAACATGTGAATGAGAATGGACGTAGTAATAATAATAATTGCTCAGATTAACCATTTTCTCTCATCTCCCTGAGTAATCATCACCCTGGAAATGAGTTGTGGATGTAACAACTCGACCACTCTTGCTGCTCAGGTGTTCAATCTCAACATGCAAATGAATCAATTATCTTCACCTTCTCCACCATCAAAATGGATTGATGAGAACCAAAGTGGACGAGAAGCAGTTGCTTCTTCTTCGATAGATTATAATATTAGCATTATCATGAACAAAAATTTTCAAAACCAATCTAAATCAAATGTCTTTATGGGAAAACAATTATAATCGATTTTGATTGAGACCAACTCGTCTCGTTCTCATCTCATTAATAAGCAATCTACTTTTTTAACACTTTTCATTCATTTGGGAGGACAAGTAAAGATATTTCAAAATTTTATCTTTAATCCAAAAAGACAGAACCTGGAGTGTACAAACTTTTTCAGGATTTTTAACAACACAGCATTTTCTTAGATGTGAAAAATGATGACTTTCGAAAAAAACTTTTAATTTCATATTATCTTTTAATTTTAAATTTCTCCCTAAAAACCACAACTCTGAATTCTGAAGTATACAACAACAACAAAAGAATTACCCATTGAGGATTTTTCCCTCCTCTGCAATGATCTTTCATTAATTTGTCCTCATGAATATGTGGTTATCTGTCATACTTATTGCAGTCACTCTTTGTTGTGCAACTGTGAGCCTGGAGCGATCACAGGAGGAACGCTAGATCAGGATAGAATTAACTTTTACCTCATCCAACTCCACACACACACACAAGCGTACACAGCTATAATATTTTTAGATAAATGATATAGTCATCCTCCCTACTTTTTGATTACCTCCTTGTTTTCGAAAAAGTCTAACAAAAATATTGAGGGACGCAGGAAGAGGAGGAGGAAGAGAAAAGAGGATAAAGTGAAGAGGAGACAGTGAAAAAAGAGTAAAATGTCGAAAATGAAGTGTAATTGATTATAGTTGTTAGCTCGGTATTGGCGTAAAAAGGAGAGTACACATTTTTTGTTGTTCAAGTCATTCGATATTGAACATGTAAGTACCACATACACACACACAAAAGTTAGGAAAGTCCTTATATTAATAGTATATATGGACAAGTTCCATTTTTTACAGATGATATTGTAAGCTGGACGTTGTACTCTGTTGTGCAAGAGAGAGAGAAGAAAAAAGAAGAGGAGACGAGGGATTGGAAAATGATTTATGGATTGTCGGAGCCAGGAACCACGTGCTGGAGAAGACCCCCTCAGAGGTGACCCGCGTATGACCCTTTAAGGGTACTTTATTAAAGTAAGAGGACTTTTTCAAGTAGGATTCATGTCTTTTCATTGGAGTCGAACAATGCTTCTCCAGTACACTCCTCCGTGGAATGCTCTCTCTGGACGAAAACAATAATACAGTCCAACAATACACGCATATACACAACACACACACACCACCACCTACTTACTCCACCATTATATATTTAATATTTAATATATTATTATTATAACTTGGTAGTGATCTCAGATGAGAGAGGGAAAGAGAGAGTCAAGTACAATATGGTGAGGCTGTGTGTGTGCCTTATGTATTGCAGGGGGTACTTATGAAATGGATGACTATTTCATGAATTATTCTTTTGAGTGGAATTCAGGTGTCCGCTGCACCTCAAGACACCTCATTCCTCTTAATTTAATTAATTTCAAAAAGATATTTATTAAGAACCATGAAATTGGACAATGAATGCACTTATTGTCCGGCTTTCATACCTACGAATATTATTATGACTCCCAACGGTTCCCTCCCTCCCTCCTCCCAGGTCAAATACCTAACCAACATGGAGTAATCAGTGTGTGTGTCTGTGTGTGTAAAGAAAGGGAGAATGAATCAGCTCTATATATTATATTAGTATATGTCTTATAATAGTCAATTCCCATTGGAATTCTCTTTTCTCTCTCATTCTCTCTCAAAAATTTTTTCATACCGCCATTGAGTGTACATAATAAATATAATTTTCTGTCCTTCTCAAAAATTATCTTAACTTATTGTACACAACCTGGCACACACACCAGTGCATGTGTTACTATTATTATTTTTTAACTGACATTCCACACACAATGTGAATAAAAAAGTTTGGAAGAGGCAGAAAAAAATGAAATCACCCAGCAGCCAGAAGCATTCTTGACTCTTAATGAATTTTTCTCATTGTTGATCTGTTCACACCAAACCACTCTCTTTTCCTCTCTCTCTCTCTTTCTTGACTCACTTCTTGAATTTATTTCCTTTTCTTCGTCAACTCAACACACACGAAATGAAAATATTTCATTTTTACCCTCTTTCCCTTTCTCATATTCCTTGTCATCGGCACATTTNCCACTCTCTTTTCCTCTCTCTCTCTCTTTCTTGACTCACTTCTTGAATTTATTTCCTTTTCTTCGTCAACTCAACACACACGAAATGAAAATATTTCATTTTTACCCTCTTTCCCTTTCTCATATTCCTTGTCATCGGCACATTTCTCCCCCCCCCCCCTTTTTTTCAATCTTTCAAAATACAATCTCCTCCCTCTCAGTGGAATGCCAACCAACTAACATTTTTTTGATTAACTATAAATCATACCTTTCCACACTCGACATAAATTCCAATTAAATTTTTGTAAATAGTACATTCTCTTTTTTTTCTCCACAGCTTCTCTCTCTCTCTCCATGCACGCACACACATTCAAAGAGCACAGACAGCAATAGCAGGTGGGGAAGGCCCTATTTTCAAAATTTATGAGCTGAATTCCGGCTCAATTGTCAATAACACACACACACCTTCTCTTTTACAGTGTACTAGATAGACTACAAAAAAAACATGGTATTTTCAAAAACATCTTAATTATTACATCAAATGAACATAAAATTATGGTAAATTAATGATCAGATAAAATTCTCTGATATAAAAAGTAATAAACTGACAGTGCGTGAGTTGTGGCTGTGGAGAACTAGCAAACATGGCTGCTCTTCTTATGAGTTAATTAATAACGACACGACGACACAGTACAGTGACTGCAAAGAAAAGTTGTGAGGAAAAAGTTTTTTTTCAAAAAAGGGATTTTTTTGACCACTCCTCATTTTCACATGATGATGATGATCACGATGGTGATGTGTTCCTTGGTTCTTTTAAAAATGTGTGTGTGTGGTGTAGAAGTTGAAGCAGAAATCATCCTTCCAATCAAGTTTTTCCCATGATTCCTGGGGAAATTTACGACTCAAAATAGTTTGACTGTGAAAATAACTTTGCGTACATAGTCTTTTCACAATGAAAGTGTGTGTGTGTGTGTGTGACAGACACTCATTTTCATTTTCACCATTTCACACACACACACTTGGACAGTACACACTCACAGTTCTCTCAGAGAGAACATGCAATCAGGGAGAGGGGCAGACACAAGACAGTAGCTATACGGTTGCAAACATTGGCAGGCGTGGGAATTTATGCAGTAGAACGTAAAATATGTTTGTATGGAGGGAATCATTCTTTTTTTTCCAAACCTCATAATGATCATCGTAGGCGGTCCCATCTTCATCCCTCCTCTCTCTCTGTCCTGACGTGTGTACCCGCAGTAAATAATTCGGAAAAAATTATTGTCAGGATTCATCGACCTCTCCTCTTCATACGAATACACACACAAAATTTCCTACACGCTCTTCAAGAAATATGAAAATTTTCTATTACCTTTTCTTCCCAGGTAAAAAGATAGACTCTTGAATACACGAATGTCTACAGTCCATTGCTTTTGACTCAAAAGTTTTGAGATTTTTTTGACAAGATGAAGAGCCTGTACTGCACAAGTCGACAAATTGCTTCAATTACATTTCAAAAGTTTGATGAATCTTGTAGCGGAAGGGAAGAGGAATCGTGGTTAGAAAAATTTGAAAAAAACGTAGTCTATCATATTTATTAGACTGCTACTACTCTGTAGTACACAAAAAGTTGTACAGTAGTTTTGTGCTATCAAAAAAATCTTTTCCATATCATATCATGCCATCATGGGTTGAGTGTGACACGTTTTCTTCTCTTAATTTTGCAAATGATGACAATGACTGTCAACCATGCCCAACCTAGCTGCGTGTCCCATGGTCCTCAGTAAGGAATAGTCAGTCTCAGCAGTTAATTTCTCCAACCCGTCAACACGTCTCACTACTACAACTTGGTGTCTTTCCAACCATCATCATCCATTTTTATTAAACTCCAACTCCACGAGACAGTTTTTAATATGTAATTATGTCATTCACTTCATTTTTTCCTATTTGTGTGTGCCTCTATGTGTGTGTGGAGACTCTTCAAGCCATTATATTATGTTGGGTCGTTGAACGAATGATTAATTTGCTCTTTTTATCCATACAAAAAAGTGTGGATGTGTATAGCTACAAAATAATCGTATTAAATTCCAGCCAATGGATTGTGACGGCGGAAATTGGTCTAGCTGAGACAATGATTAAGATATTGGGATGACATGGAGTGGAGATTCATAGGATGAGGAGAAGAGGGGAAAAAACTATTACAGATTTTTCCCTTTGAATCCTACCTAGTCAATTTTTACAATATACAATACAAAGTAATGGAAATGGACTGAGAGAGAGAGCATTTAATGAGTAATTAAAGCTGTTAAAAAATCCAAGTCGGACTAAAGTATTGTCTATAGAAAAGCAAATTGATCTCACCGAGAGGGAGGGAGACCAGGGATGACTAGGGAGGAGGAGGAATGAAAAGAACTTGATTCGTTTCCCAGATTCCTTTTGTTTCAGTCCTCAGTGATAACTCTTGGAAGTCTCTGATTAGTTTAGTCGACAAATTACAAGAGAAGCCATGCAGGGACAACCCATTGCCAACCAGCCCCGGTTTCCATAACCTTAAAACGTCCCCACACACACTCACACAAAACACACAACAGATAAGTCAACAGTCTAAACTTTTAGAGTTCTGGAATAGTTTTTTATCCCACTTTCCTCCCTCTCTCCTCATCTCCACACTAAAATCCTTCTTGAACAAATTAAACGGAGGGAGAGAGGAAGATGGATGAAACAGACAAGAGTCAGATCACTCCAGGAAGCTAAAGTTGACTCTCCCTGTACAAAAAGTCCAACAACTGTTTTGTACAGAGTCTACATAGACACTATATCTGTGCATACCACTGAATGAGAACAACTCTCATTTTCATTGCATTATATCCAAGATTATTATTTCATCTTTTCATGAAAAAAGAGAGAAGGAAGAAAGTTGGTGGTGAGACTCAGTCAAAAGTTCTTTTGACAAATATCATAAAAGTCGAGGATGATTAGAGAGAAAAGAGTTATTATTCCTCTTTTTTCCTACTATTTTTCTACTCCTAAATTTCCACAGACTACTTTTACATATCTGAGTGTGTGTGTGTAGTGTGTACGGTCAAAAAATGTGAAAGACACAACTCACAAAGTTTTAAACTTGTCTTTTCTTGTTTTACACACACAAAAGGAGGAGAAAGACACACACACATGCAGACAAGTGTTTCAGGATGGACATGAGGGAGAAAATAACACTATCATACAAAGTGTCTCCTCTTTTGTCTGTATTTACGTAAAAGTAAAAAAAATGGGAAAGGTAGTCACACAGGTCATGAGGGGATGATATATATACAAAATTCAAATTTGAAGAGGACAGAAAATAGAAAAAATGGTGTAGTTTTAATAGAAAAAAAATGTTATGAAAATTCTTGCTGTTCATTTTTCATTTCATTTTATATTTATCTATGTCCACGTCTCTCTCTCTCCTTCTCCTTTTTATATCCCAGTCCACTCGTCTTGTGTTCTATTCTCAACCTTTGGACAGAAATACAAATACCAAGTACAATGCCTAAAACATAAATTGACTCACACACACACACCACAACTTTACATTGTAGGGAATAACAATTGCACACACACACAATGTACTAAAAAAAAGTTTTGAGAGGGGACCATGGACTACAGGAGGGGTACATACAAAAAACGATAAATAAGTCACAGTAGGGACTCGATGTAAAAACAGTCTTTTTCCTCTTGTAAAAATTTTCGGTGATTTTTATCTAGTTAGAGAGACGGTCACTTTGAAAATTTTCAAAATTCTTTGGATATGTAGAAAAATCGTCTTAAGAAATCTATTATTGTGTATCTCTTCCAATCTCATCTCACTCCACATGTGTGTGTGTGTCTGTTGACTGGACGTTAGCACTATAGGGTTGCTGTCCTTTTTTTGCTTGGACATGGACATGAACTTCAGTTCAACAGTTTAACAAGGGAACCAGAAGGAAAGATTTTTTGAGGGAAAAAAATGAAGGGAAATCTTACCTTCACCTTAGACCACAGTCACATCAATTATTGGCGTTTAGTTTATCTGTGTGTTATGTGTGTGTGCGTGTGTGGAGGAGGAGGAGGGAGAAAGGGAGAGAGTATGTAACTATTTACCCTAAAAACAACATATTACTGGGTTACCCTTTTTTCTGAAGGATCATCCCGAGTCACCCGAGACCTTCCCTTACATAACTTTGGAGCGAGTAAACAAGCAATTCACTTTTCTTCCGTCACAAAGATTACATTTCTAAACATTGTCCCTCATCCAATTTTCTAATCTAATCAAAATTCCAAATCAGTGTCCACAAACTTTTCTAACACACACACACACACAAAACAAACAAACAAAAGGGGAGTCATTTCTAATTTTTGATTAGGACATCAAGGATGAGTCACGAACAGAACGAAGAGGGAAGAGAGGAGGGGGCCTATCAAAAAATAGAAAATCAAAAGTGAAACTTTCTCCATATTTTTTCATTTCTAAAAAGCCCCACTCACTCTTTTTTATTTTATACAAGGGATTCAGTGAGCGGATCAAAATTCTGAGAATTAGTGGGAGTCGTAATGGAAAATCATACAACACATGGTGGTGAGCGAAGCACACACACACACAATAGTCCACAATATTGTGTTACATAATTACAATTTGGACTGTAATCCATATGTGTGTATGTGTGTGTACGTGTGTGTGGAGCAACTGGTGTTTAGACGAAAAGAGGAGGAGGAAAAAGTGAAATTGTTCAAAAACTTGGAATTGACAGTGTAAGGCTTTAAATTAAATTAAAAGGATATATATAATATACGATTACATATAAATGTAGCCAAGTTGGAAAGGATTTTTCGGTTCTTTGCTCCTACTGCTCACTCACGTCTTACATAATATATATTAGAGAGGGAGAGAGAGAAGAGAGGGAGAGAAATAGGAAGACAACACATGGGAGTGGAAAAGGGACACGAAAAGCACCACGCAGAGACAAAAACCGTACAGTCAAGAAGAAGACGAAAGGAGAAGAGGAGGAGGAAGAAGAAGAGATGCGAGTTGAGAAAAAATTCTACATTATTACCGATACTTGAAGCTCCTTTACGTCCCTTCAAAACTACCAACCAAGACCTCTCCTCTCCCTCTCCTCAGTGTACATAATAATAATCATTATAAGCCGAAGAGATAGGAAGACCAGCGACCAGCACACACACACATGGCGAGTGTTGTGTTGTGTGTGTGTGAGTGTAACCTTTTTTACGAATAGCATTGTCATTGTTGTAGTTTGTAGTTGTAACCAACTTGAGCAGTAACCAGACACAGAAGAGTGTAAAGTGTGTGTGTATGAATGAGTGTGTGTGTATGAGGTATTCCGATTGGGCAATTTTTCATCTGTGTGGCTGAATAAAAAAACCCACCTATGGTGCACACAATAAGAATGAATATTTTGTGGTGCTTGCATCTGTGTCTTTTTCCCCGTGTACATCCCAGATAGACAATAATAGTGTGGTGGTGGTGGGATGTGTGTGTGATTATATGTACTAGTCGTACGCTAGGAGAAGAACACACACTCAAGTGTAAATGGATGCAACTCAAATCTACAATCTGAATGCTTTCGAATGTAACTCTCTCTCTTTCTCTCCTGGGCAAGTATTTGAGGGGAAAAGTGGGTATACAATACATAGACACGCACACATACATATGAGATGAGAGAGATTCATAACTTATTATTTTTATATGTATATTGTTATTCCCCATTATGTTTTTTCTACTCTTCTTCTTCGTCCTCCCTATCACCGATTTTTTGAGACAAGGAGGGAACGAGTTGGATTTCTTATATGAAATTTTAGACTATAGTCAAAGGAAGGGAAGGAGAGACAAAAAGTGAAGTTGAGCAAGTCAGATCAATTGTATTGAGAGAGATAGTGGTTTAAAACATACTTTGATGTGTGTGTGTATGTATGGAGTGTGGTTTAACTACAAGTTTTTGAGAGTTGAGAACACACCCCAATGAACAGGAGAGAGACAATTCATTTGTCATCCGAAAATATTGACTGACTTTTTTCTGATATTCTCTCATTTTCCCCTCCCTCTCCTTCTCCCTCTCGCCATCCCTTCCCTTACCTGCCAACCAACTTTGAAGAAACTCATTTATTATTATTACACATTATTTTATATGACTGCATTCTGTTGTCATTACCAAAAATTCTGAACCCACAACAACAACAGGGTAACAATATGATGGTATACAGATATCTACACACAGTGCCCAATAGTGTCTGTGCAGTCAAAAAAGATGACTTTTCTCTTATGATCCTTCCTCCTCCTCCTCCTCCTCCCTTATCTTCATCAGATAGTCTTCAAAAAATGTACCAACAACAACAACAACAAAACCATCCTTCGTAAATGCACCCATTATTATTTATTCTCTCTCTCTCTCTTTCTCCAGAGAGAGATTCAATATTTTACATTTTTACCCTTCCCTGTCATGTAATAAAGTTCAGACTAACCAATCTAATAATAATCGAATCAATTTATGTACATATATAGAGTGCACACAAACATTGTTGTAGGATATAGGAGAAGTGGGATAAAAAATGGATTCTTTATGGATCTTATTATTCATAGATAGAGGAAATGTAATTGTTGTAATCGACAGAGTAAGTAGTTAAAGGTAACCCCTGGGCGCCGGTCTGTAGACTACATTAATAAAATACGGAGTTGTGTGTCTCTGTGTTGTATACTACTCGTATCTCCATTATTTTACATCTTCTCTTTTACATCATAGAGAGAAAGAGAGGCTCTGGGACTTGTAAAGTCATCCAATGTATTAATGTATGACACACGGCACAGCAATACTTCCTCTTTCCAATAAATCCATAGCATCCCCTTAATATTCTACCATTTACATGTAGAATATCATGCTGAATAAAAAAAAACTTGTGAAATCATTACACACAACCCAGTCTCAATAACCTGCATCAAAAGTATCAAATGTTTTGAATTTATGTTTTGTATTTTTATCTCGTCTCATCCTCCTCCCTTTTCCCTTGTAAGTTTGTGTAATTTAATACGAAGATGAGGTGTACACAGGATGGAGAGGAGGAGGAGGAGACATACAGAGAAATTTTGATGGACTTTCAAACACTTGAGAAACTACACAGAAGACGATTGCTGAGCATGAGTTTTAAATATATTTAAAGCAGTCATCATCATTTTTGTTGTGTAGTCTTTTTAGTAGTCATTCGTCGTCCTTCTCCTCCTCCGTACAATTGTACACAGTCGTCATATTCCGTATTATATAACACACAAAGGGGAAAAGAATAGGAGGAAAAATAACAACGAGTCATTATTTAAAAGTTAATCGTAAGCCTTTTTCAACCAATTGTTCGCATTGACTCTCTTTCTTTCTTGTAGTGAGTGCGTGTGTGAGTGTGTATGATTCGAGTTGGCGGCAAACCATTCAGTTTTTTTCATTGTGTGTGTGTCAGTTTTTTCAGACTGGTTGGTACTATACTACCGACGACGGTACAAAGTGTGTGTGTGTGTGCGTGTGTTAGTCTGTAGTAACAATAGCGAGGGATAGAGCGAGAAGAGAGAGAGGGGCTAAAATTGAGATCCTTTTCTACGTCTTGAACGGAGGCGGCGTGGAAATATGATGAGCACCGAAATACCTGTTTGAGTGGACGTCCACATTCTATACTAAAATTCCGCCTGTTTTGAGGGTGTGGTCAATTATTCAACACTGACTAATACAAAAATTCTCCCTCTCTGCCTCTCTCCCTTTCTTCAACTTCTTGAGCTTCTTCAATCCTTTTCCTCTGCTATTCTGCTGTTGGTGAAACGTTCTCTTATTCTTTTTTAACTGATCGAATCGAATCAAAAAGGCTTTCTCACCTCCTGTCCAATTTTTATTTGACGATTGTTCTCTCTCTCTCCTTCCCTTTCCTTACCACACATTCAATTCATGTGTGTGTGTGTGTGCTTTGTACAATGTGTACACCATTCCTTATTATTATCATCCTCAACATCCTCATCTTTGTATTTATCTTGAGCTATAAAAAAACAAATAATTATAATTATTTATTATCTAGTCTCACTCTAGACTCTCCTCCCCCCATTCCACATTGCATTGTGTGTCTGTCTTTGTGTGTGTGTGCTAATAACAACCATTTTTTACTGCATTGACTTCACATTTTGAGCACACACATACACACACATCAAACAATAACTGCATACACATTTTTAAGTAACAAGTACTATTAAACCATTGTCTTATTATCCTTCTTGACATGTCTGACGTTTTTTTGATCTGTCTGACTGACTGGCTTGCTGACTGTGTGTGTGTGTCTTTCTCTTCAATTAAATGTACAAGTTTTTTCCAAATGTTTGACCGACTTGAACTATTCCTGAGAGAGTGGAGTGTAGTGTGCCGTCTGTCTGTCTTTGTATGTATGTGTCCCACTAAATTTCAATTGGCATTTCTGCCGAGTGTGTAACGTACGAGTACAAGTAAAGTAGCATTGTTGTCTAGTGCTTAAAAATTCAAAGTTTTTTGATTGATGCCAGAAGTACTTTCTAGACTATGGATGAGGATTACCAATTTTTGAGGAGTCGTTAGAAAGTACTCGAACTTTATGAATGTGTATTTTTTGAAAAAAAGAAACAATTTAGAGAGGGATGAAAAGGATGAAGAATACACATTGGATATGGAAGGAATTTCAAAGAGAGCTCAACAAGGATGATAAAAGAAGATGAGGAGAGAGAAAGAAGGAGAAATACAATAAAAATAAGTTGTCCCCTCCCCATATGGGTCCATTATACGGTTTGTGACCTCTTCCATCTATATTTTGACGTTTCAAGATTTTTTCCTTGTCCCCACACTCCATGCTTATGACACACACAGTCAGACACACACACACAAGTACTTGATGGCACAATGAACCGTAATGACAGGAACAATGTTTTTGAAAAGGTCATAATGGACTGGTTTGTTACAAGGGGGAAAGCCCTACATAAATTTCATAAAGTGATGATTAACTCGAAGAAGATGAATTAAGGCATCTTTCTATCTGGTCATACATCTCCCCTCTCCATTATCCTACAAAGTCTTTGGTGTTTGTGTGTGGACTCTCCTCTTCCTTCCTTTCACTTCCCCTCTCCCCTTATCGTTGGCTAATGGTTGGGTTTCGCGTTCAGGTCGTCATGGGTGAGCTTTTGATTTTCTAACTGGATCCCTTGATTAGAGATCCCCCTTTTTTTCTCCAAATATTATATACCATATTTTCCAGTCCTCTCTCCTCTTCATAATCGTCATCGGGTATTTATCCCAAGTCAAAGGACTTGTAACCTTACGGGGTCCTATTATTGTCCTCTCCACCTTATTATTTGCTCCATGATTTCCATACACATTGTCCTGTCCCATTGTCCTCTTTACTAGAGTCGCTGTACTCTGGATCTGTGTACATAAAGAGAGCAGGATAAAAGGCAGGTACAGTGCAGTACATCTTATAACAGTAGTAGTAGTTGTGACTTGATCATCTCTACCCTGATCATCATTTTCCCAAAAACTTTTTCCTTCTCTCCTCCTCTCTTGCTCTCTCCATTCGCCAAAGCAAGTCCTGAGCAGTTAAAAGCTACCCCCATTAAATAATCATACATATAATGTGACCTCCATCCATTCAAGTCCATCAAATCAACTTTTATTGCACCGTTCACAAAAATACAAATAGCTTGTAATAGCAGGTATTCATGGAGCGGAGGACGAGTCGGGTCGATTGGCAGAACAAAAATTTAATACATAATACCTGTAATATCCTCCCCTCTCCATGGATGTACCTTATGTGACTGTGTGTGTCTGTGTGTGCCTGTGTACCTGTCCAATGGTCTACATAAAGGTACAAGACCGACCATGTCGTCCTCATTGTATTCTGTCATTACACATAATGTGTAATGTAGTCATAAGAATTATTATGTAAACGTCCCAGGAACTCCACAACTTATCAAAAGTCCTCACATCCCCACACAGCACACACACACACACACAGGTAAGGAAACAAGGGCAGAAAAGAGGGGGGCAAGTCACCTCTGCTGCTGCTATTGAACTTTCCATTTCTCTTTTATTATTATCAACTTTTCATTGTATTGTATGTACAGAATGAAGGGACAAATGGAGCGAAAGGTCCACGTCGAATATTATATAATATCATATTGTAATCATCCACACATTACGGAGAATGAGAATTTCCAAGAATAAATCGAGTCAAAGAACAAGGAAAAAAACAGAGAGAGAAAGAGAGAGACGAGGATGAATAATATTACCCAAGCAAACTACAATACAAATCTGCTGTGTGTGTGTGTTACACACTTTGTGTGTAAAATAAAGGGACGAGCAGAAGGAATAAAATGGAGACACACACATACACACACGGAGAGAGAGATAGACAGAGGGAATTGTATTAGAAATGTCTTCTTGATTTTCCCACCGACTTGAAAGGCTGAGGGAAGATAAAGGAAGGAGAAGAAGAGGGGAGTGTATACAAAAACTAAGCCTATAATTAGGTGAATGTGAGGACAGAATTTTTATTTCAATTCAATTGTCCTCCTCTTCATCCTTTTTGCTAAACAGAATAGTACAAAAATGTTGAAACTTCGAGGAGGATTTTTGTGAGTGTGTGTGTGTCTTGGGAGGCTTTTCTTTCTCTTCATTTTATTCAGTCTATTTTTCTATTCATCATATTGTCTCATTTGTCTACACTTCTCTACACCACCATATCCCCGACTAAATGACTTTTCCCCTCTCTTGTCTGATTCCACACATAGACACACACACAGGCATGCGAGTGTGTGTGTGTTATGTACACATGTTGCTTTTACAGGGAAACTTAACATGGTTCAGATGAATTGGATCAAATCCACTAAAAATATCAGGATATTTTCAACCATGTACCCCTATACAGGGCCGCACATACAATGAGACTTGGTGAGACTCAGATCTCAGGTCCTTCAGGTTTGGGGGCCCCAAAATTTTTAGCATACACTATATAAAATGGAATATCATTTCAATTGCTTCTCGAATCAACTCCATCATTTGGCATACTGTATAATAAATACTTTTGTCAAAAGCTGAGACATTAGAGTATTTTTGCTCTGTTGAAACTCACAGTTTGCGTACAGAAAGTTTTGACAGACCGGCGTACAAGCGTTAAATATTTCTGTCAAAACTTGTGTGCAAACTTCAATAGACGAAAAGCAGCATCGGCTGTGTGTAAAGTTTTTCATTGAATTTAACGGCGCGAATCCCGATGACTCGCATCACACATACTTTTTAAGTTGTTCCTTGGAGGGCCCTTAAGGGTACATAAAACTATTTTTTAAAAACTCATTTTGGACAAAATAGTTGTGTGTGTGGGTGCCAAGTTTGCGTGTGAATTAGCAATAGGATTGCATCAATTTCAACAAAATAGGTTCCCTTGAAGATATTGTTGTCGCGTACGCTTTAACTAGAAACAGGGCATGTCTTTTAGCAGCATTGGCGATTTTGGTGGAGGACCAAGATCAGAAAAGGGAAGAAATCGAAAAGCGAAAATTGTGTAGACTAAGCCTGGATACAAAAAGTGATAGTTTTTGTCGTTATCATTTTCGCTTCACTCAAACTGAAATACATTGATTAAGATTTGCTTTCAGGGTCCCTGATGAAATTAAGACCACAGACAGATCGAGGTACATTGGAGTTGAAGGTAAGTTTCTACACACATTGTGTAATTTATTTGAATGTGTAGATTTTAAAAAAATATTATTCCCTATTACTTTTAGCATTGTGTATTTTGCTACCGACGCTGGCCTACCCCAACCGTCTTGGCGATTTGGAAGGATTATGTGGAAGGGCTCCATCGCAGTTATCAACAATTGTCAACTGGATGCTAAAGCACATTGAGAACCACTTTGATCATTTAATCACAAGCACCAATCTGTTCTGGCTGCAGAATAACTCCCTTCAAGAATTTGCTATGGCTATTACAGCAAAAGGATCACCACTCAGAAACTGCGTTGGATTTATTGACGGTTCGTATTTAAGTTAGGCGTCTATGCTGTATGATGTCACACGATAAGGGTATGGGGGGGTCGTTCCACAAATAAGTGAAAGAAAATAGCTGAAAACTTTCTGTTCTGAAATTTCGATAACGAAAAAGTAACTTTCAAAATAATTATCATAGAAATTCAACTTCCGAAAATTTCGATATCGAAAATTCGACTTTCGACCATTTAATCATAGAAATTTCGATTTTGAAAATTTCGATATCGAAAAATCGACGTCTTAAAATAACATATTGGATATTACAATTTGTGCAAGGGGAAATTGCGTAGTCGCGTCTTAATAGTGTGACGTCACATCAGAGTAAAACCCTATGTATACAAATTTATTGTTTGGATTTTTAAAATGTCAATGTTGACCTTTCTCCCTCTTTATAGGCACCTTTAGACCAACTTGCCGACCAGGTCAAAATCAAAAGGCTGCATACAGTGGCCACAAACGAGAACATGGAATTAAATTTCAATGTGTGACCACCCCAAATGGTTTAATCAGCAATGTCTTTGGACCCATTGAAGGAAGTCGACATGATGCCTACATGTTATCCGAAAGCGAATTGCTCCCAAAGTTGGAACTACTTTTGTCTCGTGGACAACATCTACCACCTTACTGTATTTATGGTGACCCGACGTATCCAAACAGGCCGGAATTAATGTCACCATTCAGGGGAACAGTTCAATCACATGAACAACGATTTAATGAGGCGATGATCAAAGTTCGTCAGTCAGTAGAATGGGAATTTGGAAAAGTGGTAACTTATTTTGCGTTTTGTGACTTTAAAAAGAATTTGAAATTATAAATGCAAGCCGTGTCGAGGCATTATAAAGTGTCTGCTATTTTGTCCAACTGCCATACATGCCTGAATGGATCTCAAACATCGAATTATTTTGGTTTCCGTCCGCCCACCTTGGAGCAATACCTAACAAATACTCACTGATGTACAATATATTAAAGTTATAAATATATTATATATTTATGAGCATATTATATATATAGAATGACAGGAAATGACCATTTATTTGAAAAATATTTTTATTGAATCTAGAACCAATAGCACACAATGTAATTCTTGATTATTGTCAGTGAGAAATGTTACAAAAATAAAATAAAATGTAAAAAAAAATATTGCACTTTGGTGAAGAATTCACTTTTTTCGTGACTCAGCCAAAGATTTAAAAAATGCAATTTAAGCTTGAAAAAGTGCGAATTGCATCTTTTGTTGTTCAGACCGGCGTTCCAATTCTTTCTCTTGCTTTTCAGCCATAAGCTTCAATTTTTTTCCCTTCAAGTCCATTTTCCTCTCTAACATTTTGTCATCACCACTCCTTATTGATTCTAAAATATCGAGAAGGCAACTTCTCTTAGTACCCGCCTTTATACCGTTTTTTGGGGAAGTGAGTGTTGGCTCTTGTCGTGGAGAATTGACATGGTCAGAAGTTGGCTCATTTGAGGTACCTGTATAATGGAATATTTTTGAGTACGAAGTTAGTGAACTGAATAAAAAGGCTAAAATATATGCAACGTTTAGGTAAATAATTTATTGAACTTGCGTTCTTTCATTGTTATGGCAGCTACCGCTCTTAATTCCAAGCCGCTCTTCAACTTTTCCTTTTGAAGTCTTTTCCCTTGATCCTTTTTCTTGGAAACCTTTTTCTTGTTGACCTGCTGTGGTTTGCTTGACAATAATTTGTAGTCGTCTAACTGAGACACAATATCAGTCATCAAAATTTCTCGTTCCTCGTACTCCTCCTCCGTACCAGAGCTAAAACAGAATGATTATAAATATACAAGATTTAAAAATTTGTATAATAAAATTTATGATCAGACACAACTTTTTAACTTTACGTCATGCCTATGTACTAACCTTCTTAAGCTGGCCGCTGTTTGCTTCCTGAAAGCCATTTCTAGTTTTTTAAAATGCCCTTGTAATGTGGCTTTTGGGTAATGGAGTAAGAGTGAGATTTTGGCCCAGGCTTCCACTTTTTCCTTGTAGCCCAACTCCCATATGCGTTCGGCTTGAATTTGTTTTATTAACTCTATTTCATCACGACAACTGAGATTTTTTCTTGGTGTTTTTGGGACACTGTGATCATCATCAGTCAGATCCGCATCTTCAGAGCCGGAAGATTGTTCCTCGTCGTCAGGCACATGCATACCAACCGCTGCAAGTTCTTTCTCCGAAAAATCCACGGGATTAAATCTAAGAAGGAATCCAATTAAAAACACACACACACAGTGGATGAAAAGGCCGATTTTAAAAATAATATAATTTATACGATGTCTAAAGTGCATGATAAAAGAATTTACAGTACCTGGTTTTTAAAAGTCGATTTAATTTGTTTTAAGGGTCGAAAAAATGGGAAGACTTTTCAAGACCTTGCTTCTTTGGAACTACGATTAAAGTTTCAAAGCTTGCCGTTTAAACTATGTTTAAAAAGCAAGCATTTAAATAAGGCCCAATGCGCGCTCAAAATCTTTGTCGAAACTCTGGAAAAAAAGTCTACACACACAAGGTAGGATGTGTGCAGAGTGAATTTGGAGTTTTGATACAGAAAGCTGGGAAAGCTTTCTCCTTTCTCTGTCGATTCTCTCTGTCTAAAGTTCGGTTTTTGACAGAGCAAAAATACTCTATTATCAGAGAGAGAGAGAGAGAGGAGTAGCAGCAAGTTGCCTCCAGGAGCTCGATTTAAACCCTTCTGGACATGGATTAAGCTCAATTGTATTTTCCAGGGAAACAAAACGTTTATGAATCCTACTGCACTCCAAATGAGACCTTTTTCCCAATAACTCAGGTCACTATTCCCTCTTTATCAATGAGCTCTTTTACACACAGACTGCATTGTTTATTGTATAAAAGTCAAAAATTTATAATGTTATTTCAAGGAAAAAATATTATAAATTTTTGAGTTTTTCCTAAATGGGATGACGGTAAAAACGTTTGTCAAGCATTCAATAGTTTACACACACACCGAATTTCGACAATATACATTTATCCACAGCCCAGTCAACTTGTTCTCTCAAAATATTTTGTTCCATTCATCTAGAGAGACAAAAATCCGTTTCCTCTCAGTCTCGGCCATTTTAGATTCTATTTAAATACACGATTCACATGCAAAATAGACTTGAACTCCTATATGGGTGCTAAATTTCCCCACTTTTAAAAATCATCGTTTTTATTTAAATATATCGTGACAATTCTATTAAAGTAAGTGATCCTTGATTGAATTATAAAAAACTATTGTGAGTTTGTCATAAAATGGGAAAACTTAGTGGTTCCGCCAAGGAAAAACTACGAAAAATTAAACCAAAAACTATACAAAAAGAAACTACAGTCACAGCGTGATTCCAGTGTATTTTTTAAAAATTTTACAAGTTGTCAAGAAAATGTGTATTCCTTTTTTAACTCATGACAATTTCGTGGAAGTGGGGGGAGGGGGGGGGTACGAGGGGTGGGGGCCCCCGATTTGGAAAAAATCTCAGGGCCCCAAATTTCCTGTGTGCGGCCCTGCCCCTATACATTCTTCTCTCTTTTTTTCTCCTGTGAGGACGTAACCTGCGAAAAGAAAAGGACATTACCAACTCTATACTCTCTTAAAATCTATCGGAGCGACGCATTGACTTGACTCATCCAACGAACCAACAGCCATGTAAATCTGTGGCATGTACACAGAACAAGAACAAGAAGAGAAAAAATGTAAAGAGGAGGAAAAAACATTTACGAATTCTATTCTCTTGCACATTGTCAATTTAATGTATTTTTTCACATCTTCTGTTTCTTCTTTTTCTTGTCGTCGTCGTAGTCATCGTCGTCGTCGTGTACTTCCATTGCATGGTCGGACAGGGTATTGTATTATTATAATCTGTATAAAATGTACATGCTGTACATAAAGTGTCGTCGAGTGGGGCTTTCTTTTGCCAAGCCATCTGAAACTGACTTGAATTGAAAAGAATATCAGGGAGGTCTTACCTCTTTGTTCTTTCCCCCTCCTTCCTTCCCTCCTCTCTCTCTTCTTGCTCTGTATCAACATCAACCATTCCTGTCTAATATTATATAAAATATAATAAAATCTACAGCTGTACACTACTAATGCTTTGCTCTTTCTCAATCTCCAAAAAATCCTCTCTTATATAATAATCTGTGTGCATTTTTGTCTGTATATCGTCATATTCTTTTCGAAATATCCTGTGTGTGTAGATATTGACAGATATAACACTAATGCATTTTATACCTGGTCTCTCCTTAACTTGTTGACTCCTTTTCCATTTTCGGTTTGAAACATTTTCGAGATGCTTCTCCCTCTTCCTCTCCATAGTCTATATTTGCAACTTTTGTGCGTACTGACTGTGAGGGAGAATTGTACAGGACAGACATTGCTCAACACCTCAAAACTCTACACTTTAAAGAATTCTATTGATGTCTCCTGTCTGTCTCATTCTTCATCCAACTCAGACATAAATAGGGATGTAGTCTACTCCCGAGTACTACATTAACCAGTTCTTTGTAGTTTTTTGTCAACTGAATCTCTCCCTTCACATTTCTTTGATCTTCCTCATTCCGTCTCTCCCAGTAACAATCCAAAAACACCAATTCAATCAAAGGACAATGGAAGAGATCCAAATGGAACTAATTTCCTTGTACCGAAAGAAGTCAGTTTTAAACTGCCAAGAATCATCAAAAGAAACATTGTTCAACGACGTCGATGTAGACAAATTTTCTCTCAATCTTTTCCGTGTGTGTGTATGTGTGAATTTAATTAAGTACACACAGTTATTTTCGTTACTTTTTCTCTGACAGGAAAAATGCTCAATCTAATTTTGAAAATTTACGAATTAATTTTAATGGTCTGGAAACAGGACAGAAAACAGTTGAAGAATAATTCTACTGTCATTTTTGTAGTCATTTTGGCTGTGCAGAATTTTAGCGATGAACTTACACTGACATGGAAAGATGTTCTCATGTTTTTGGATAGTGATTTGGTGTGTGTGTTGTGTAGGTTGTTGGTCAAATAGAGAGAAATAGATAAATAATGGAGAGATGAGGATGAGAAGGATGGAGACTCAGAAGATGGTATAATGAATTGTAATGTGATTTCCTGGAAGAAGTTTTATTTGTTCTAGACTTTAATTTAGTTTTTAGAAGTGTCAAGCGATTCCTTGGGTTCATCCTTCTTTTCCCTCCTATAGTAATAATAATAATGTTAGGACGTACAGAAGGGAAGAGAAGGAAGAGAAATGGCCTATGTACATCGTCATCCTGTTACATTGAATTGTGGTATGCTGCTGTTAAGGGAACATGGCACTTTTTGAAAGATGTGTGTAATTCAATTAATTTAATCATGTTTATAACCATAAAGGGGATTAGATAGGATAGGGAGAGATGGAAAGAGAGAGAGCACTTAACGACTTAATTTGATTAGATCAAACTTGATGTTGTCGCTCTCCCGTCGTGATATACGCTATTTGGACTAAACCTACGGAAAATACTAACAATTCTACGTCTCTCCACGTCACATTTCTCATCATGTTCCTGTCCACAGTCAACGAATGATGGAGATGGAACAGCCCTCTTCTTCTCTTCTGTTTGCTTTGCCTTGTGTGAGCTGTGCGGTGTGCACAGATCATTTTTGTCTCCTCTCATATGTGTCAACTTTCCCCCTCTCCTCTTTCTCCCTCTCTCTCAAAACTTGTTACAACACTCATCCATGTACACCAACTTTCAGACAGAAATCTTATAATTGAAATTTATTTGAACTTTACATTCTCCTCCTCCCCCGTCCACGAAATGTACCCTCAATTTCTTCATCTCATCTGTCCTCTAATTTTTATCCCGTCATTTTTTTCAACAAGTTAATCCAATCCTGTTACACGCCTCTCTACACAAGTCCTACTCTGATTTGTGAAATTATTTTTGAAAAGAAATGTACAATTTGAGAACCAACTGGACACAAATGTCTCACGTACAGTACATAATATAATGTGTGATGACCATACAAAGATGTCACAGACAATAGTTTCAATTAAAGTCTGCCTCACAATCACAATCCTGGCAAGAAAGAGAAAGAACAGTTATTTTTTTGACATTGCAGATCGTTCACAACTAAAATTAAGATGATTGTAAACGTCAATGGAGGGAATTAAGCAAAATTATAATCCCTTAATCATCTCTCTACTCACTTCTTTCTATATATCCGCTCCTGTCAGCAGAGCAACTCAGAAATCGTGGAGGACGAGGAGGAGGAGAAGAGCTGGGTTACGAGTCGAGGATTATGAGCACGCTTTCCAGAGTATAATATTGTACATCATCATTACGTGCTATCAAAATCTGAGTGAAAAAAATTCGACAGAGAGAGCTAAAAGTAGATCAGGACTCGTGGCTTTTTCAAGTAGCAACAAGAGAGATCCCTTTCAGCACACACGCACACAGAAAAAAATTGATGATACGTTATTGCAGAGTGGAACACACCAGGACATCGTGATATCGCTGTCCATTAATCGTTTCGTAAGACTTAATTGGATTTATAGTTGTACGATGTACATACAATTATACACACACACTCTCCCTCAGTTGTATACATCATTATCATCTGGAGAATGTGTGCGTGTGGATGGAGTGGGTTCTCGATAGAACATTAGCTTTATGAACCAATTCATAATAGGAGATATAGATATCATAAGTTTCACAATAAGTTTCAGGTAAAATTTATAGCATCTTTTCTCCATCAGATTTTCCTCTCTTTTAGTTCCCCCCC